>JAGDQP010027306.1:9409-25120 GCA_022664845.1 Lepisma saccharinum
GTTACTCGACCTGTAAGGATATATCTCACAATCATGACCTATTTAACTGATTAAACAACAGGCTCCCAGTTTCACCCTCTTTGTGAGTGTCAGAGGTGTCTTACTACTACAGTATTTTTTCCCCTCAGATTGTGTTACTTTTTCATACTAGTTGCACTCTACAAATCCCTCGGTTGGAATGTTACTTGTGTATCAGTTCTAAGATCGTCCTTGTACTGCTAACCTTCCTTGATATTGACTGCTCCTGCTAACCCAACTGGCACTGACGTGATATCCGTCACCCTCTTGTACAATCGTTGTCGCAGTGATATTAAATTTGGAAAAAAAAAATGCTAGATAGAAACTCGGACCTTCTGTCATAATATGAAAGATTTTCCAATGTGCAGTTCTATAATCTATGAAACGCTACAATCGATCACGAGTTTCTGGGTGCACTTTTTAAATGAAAGACTGAGAGGAACAGTCCAACATCATGGCCATCCCGTTCACCAGACATTGCTCCTGTTGATGTGTAAAGGCCCTAATGCAATACCCGCCAATCATTTTTTTTTAATGTATTATTATGTATTAGGCGTACATTAACGACAAAGTGTATACGACTTTGGTTCGACTTACGGAAATTTTAAGATAACAGCTGCTTTCGCGGTGGAACAGAGAGAAATAGCGTATCGATTAGACGTTGTCCTGGCAACAAACTGAGCACATATACAAGTGTACTAAAAAGCCAATAAAACGCTGTTAAATGAGAAGTAAAATTTGAGAAACGTTGAATGCTTGTACCCAGGGGTTGAAGAAGAAAGAGAAATGTGAATTCATATTCGCAAAACCGATACAAATTTGCCTTACGCTTTCTCTTAGAGGAACCATCACACCGCTTACTTCAACGCCAGGAATATCTGCAGTATCATGCGGGATTCCGTTCTAGATATACAGAAGCGAGTTCTTCGCATTGTACCGTTTCGAAACCTATAAATCCTAAATTAAAAGAACCAACACTTACCCTATAGAGCACCAGGTGTCAGCATTGCCTTCGGACTTTTCTACAGAATTCCGATATGCGATAAAAGCTTCATGGACTTTTCCTATACTTGCAAAACACCGACCAAGCAAATACAGCGATTGCCCTGACTTTGGATCTGCTTCAATAGACTTTTGCAAACAGCGTATAGCGACTTCTTCTCTTCGAATTTTATCTCCCAATGATTCAACAGAATGGTACATCCATCCTTAAAAGAAAATACAACATTCTCATGAACTTAAAGTTACGGATTAACTATTGACGGAATTTAGAATAAAAATGCCTGGACACTTATTCTACCATACGATCTGATCTAAAAACTAACTCTAGAAATAACAGCAACCGCATAGGATGCCCAAATGTCACCCACAGTAATATTAATTTTATACAAGAATTAAATACATGCTAGAGTAAATAAATGCACAATTTAACAATAAACTAAACACAAATATCAGATTATTTTTTTAAAATATCAATATTAAATTTTTTAGATGACCAGTATATTTACAAATATACCATCCTACAGTTGATATGAAAGATATCAATACTGTGGTTCTATTAATTTATAATTTTAGCACGTTGCAAATCGTTAAGAGGGCTCCTCGCTCCGGTCCCCCCATTTTTAACATTTTTTTAAAAATATTTCAAAACTAAGAGTACTATCAAAAATCTAAATTCATAGCGCACTAGAACTTACAAATTACTATGAAATGCAATGGACAGAGATTTCGAAATCTTGTCGATTGATGAGTGCTCAGACTTCAATTAAATAATGACGTCATAATCTTTGAAAACGTACCACTCGTCAATGGACACAATCTCGAGATCGCTGTCCATTGCATTTCATGGTAATTTGTAAGTTCTAGTGCGCTATGAATTTAGATTTTTGATAGTACTCTTAGTTTTTTGAAATATTTTGAAAAATGTAAAAAATGGGAGGGTTGGAGCGAGGAGCCCTCTTAATAAAGTAAAATTCCTTATACCACACCTTGGAACTGAATTTAATACTATTGTACAATGGCACAGACCCATGAAAAATATGTATATATATATATGACCGTTGCAGTACTCCAGATGGTGCTGCCTGTGCGGCGTCCACCTAGCATCGTGAGGCCAATTGGGGAGCTACCTGAATAAAGAGGCAGCGATCACAGTTGAGGGCTTCGGCTCTCCTCTTCCAACACCTCTGGTCAACGTGGGAGCAGTAGACCAACTCCTCCCTCCCGGAGAGACTTCATCCAGTAGTGAATTGAATATGGCTGGAGGGAGGAGTTGGTCTACTGCTCCCACGTTGACCAGAGGTGTTGGGACTCCGAATCTCTGAACTGTGATCGCCACTGTCTTTTATTCACAGCAGCTCCCCAATTGCATCACGATGCTGGGTGGGCACAATTCCAGACCTTCACGCCTTGGAGAGAAAAAATCCTTGGCAGAGCCGGGAATCGAACCCGGGACTCAAAGATCAGCAGTCAGCGTTAACAGTGCTTCGATCAACCAGTTTCATCAAACCAAAATATTTTCTTAAATCATGACTGAATAAATCGCTATAATTTAAATTGTTCAACGTTAATGTTTACAAGTTGCAGCATTAAACGTGACTTGGTAGTCAAGGTTTGTTGGTGAGGAAGAATGGCAAAACAACTAATACCATAGATCTCATGACAGACAGACTTGCGCGCTTCCCCATTTCTGTCTGCGCTAAAACTAATGAGTTTTGTTCAGAGCACGTGATTTTGAATTCATCCGCTAGATAGCTCTGTCATAGACCTCATAGTAGAATATGGCGTCTATGGCAGAGCTACCTAGCGGATGAATTCAAAATCACGTACTCTGAACAAAAATCCATCAGTTTTAGCGCAGCCAGAAATAGGGATGCGTGCTAAGTCTATCTGTTATGAGGTCTATGCCAATACCTACTTGATGTTGGTGATGTAGTCTAATTATTAAACAAATACTTCGTGTCGTAAGTAATGCCCACCTACATTAATTATCTGAAGGAATGGACGTATAGGAAAACTAAGAAATGTAATATAAAGAAATAAAGCAGTAGTAAAAACATGTAGTTGGAAAAAAAAGTTAACGTATCTTTAGCAGTTCAAACACTATTGTAAACGTATTCCGTAACTTTTTATTTTACGACGCATGTTGGAAACACAAATCAATCTCGATAACTGGAATCTGAAGGGTAAAAAGACAAAATTCGAGTTTTCGAATATTTCGAATTACCAAGGTTCATTTATTCAGAGGCATAATACGAAAGTTCGAGATATACAGAGGGCCGGAACTAACTGCTACTTCTCATCTACGTTAGGGTCTGCATTCTCGCTCGCCAAATGAAACATTTAAGATTAATGCAAATCAACGATCTCCAACAAAAGATGGCAGCACTATCTCCGTATGTCTAATGTATTTTTATCGTTGCACAAAATTTCAATGAACAAAAATAAAATAAAAAAAAATCTACACGGATAGAACTCTTGAATTGGTTATGAACTTTCTTCCCTGAAAGTTAGAACTCTCTAGGTTTGAATTTGTAGGAGCAACACTGAAATTTCGTGCAACGATAAAAATACATTAGACATATACGGAGATAGTGCTGCCATCTTTTGTTGGAGATCGTTGCTTTACATTAACCTTAACTGCAATAGAGACATTCGCTGGGACAGCACTAGCAGTGATTGGAACACTTGATGTCTCATGTTTGATCTAACCGTTGAAAATGAGAATGAGCACTTCGACTTATAGAGGCATTTACTGTAGCTTCAACTTTTAGAGGTTCTCTAGCAGAAGATTCGGAGTTAGAGAGGTTCAACGGCATGTCTAGAAAACACAAAAAAATCGATTTATCAAGGACCTCATTTCACGACCTTCGACTTATACAGTAAAATTAACACGTTGTGCAATAGGGAAGATGAATGGGAATGAATTAATTCGAGGTTTCACTATACTACAGAAGATATGAAACATCCAGTGATTAATATCGGGGATGTCGGATCGGTACAGAGGAGGCACGCTGTAGGCTATTCCAGGAATTTGTTCGTGTCATCATGCAAATACTAAAATGGTAACTATACGACCCTGGCCGCTATTTATCTGATCTCTTTTCCTGAGAAGAGTGCTTGTGTATCAATTGTTGCGAGGGTCTACGTGTTTATTCTGCAAATACATGTAAAGTATCACTCATCCATTTGGTTCCAACTTCTAAATATAATGTAAACAACACATTACAATTTTTAAACTTAATCTAATTACGGAAAGAGTGGAGGCGTTTCAGATGAGAAATTTGATATGGAGATAACGATGTCAAGTGTCAGTTTGAATACTACAATTTAGGTGAAATTTGTATTATAACGCCACAAACATTCAAATTTCTCATAGATATATTTGTAGACGCTTTAAAACCCTGTTGTGTAGTTTGGATAGGCACAAATCTTTAGTGAAACAGCCCACAAATAAATGTATTATTAAAGTAATCTTAAACATGACGTACGAACATATCTGCTTACCTAGCTGACGACAAATATCAGCCTTGAGGTGTGTTGGCAGTTCCTTTTCTTGTAATAATTGTTCATAATGTTCTTTGGCAGTCTTATATTTACCTTGGACTTCATACAAATGAGCAACATGAAAACGAACTGAAAGGAAAAATCATGCAATTAGTGACACAAACTACGATACAATGAGTCTCACACTATTTATCTTAATTATTCTACTCGGGTACAAAGTTTCAGCATTACACAAATCCCTTGTGAACAACTATACGACCATACCACTTTAAAGGACCAATTTGTGGAGCAATTAGCAACAAGATTTCAGACATAGATGCAACACTTTATCAACGTGGGTCTCTTCATTCCGAAGATATGCATATTACGTTCCTGAAAGAAGGAAATCGTCACATTGACTTTCGTTGTAAATTACGGGCTCCATAGTCTAATAGTGGGACTCATGTCCGTGTGGTCCCGGGTTCAATGCCCGGCTGGTCTCTCACTTGTCGGCGTCCACCCAGCGTTGTGAGGCAAACTTGGGAGTCACGTGAATAAAGACGTGACGGCCACACTCGGTCTAGAAAGCCCTTGATACGCCTGTTCGTGGTCAGGTGGCAGCCGTGCTGACCACACAGCCGTCACTCAGGTGGACGCAGTTCCACTAACTGCGGACAGATGGCGTTGGAGCAGGCTCAGGACCTATCGTCAGGTCCGTCACGCTAGAGGTTATTTATATGTAACTATAGTAGTTAAATTTACAAAAAGGGTGGTGTCAGTACATCAAGAATTGAACTTGAATGTCATCTAAGGTTCAGGCCAGGATGCGTGAACGTGTCGGCCAGGGCCTAAGCTGAAGGTATCATCACGGCATTTGCCTAGTGTGACTGAGGAAACACCTAAGCCAGGATAGCCGGCCGCTGGGATTGAACGCACGACCTCTCGAATGCTAAGCCAACGCTCTACCACTGAGCCATGGCCGCTCGGTCAAAGCAAAACATTGTTTGAAATTTACCCCTATTAACTGCAAACATTATGGGTTTCGAATTACTTTTTCTTTTTTCTTATTTGAAATATTACACTTACAAAACAAACACACACGGAATATCAAATTAGGCTCTCATCATGTCAATAAAACCCCAAATAATTTTGCTGCTACACTACTCTGTGACACTGTTTTTTAAAATTTTCACACACCATTTACATCAAATTTTATGGAGCCTAGTTTTCTATCCTTCGTACATACAGCTTTGGAAGGTATCAACGTTTCAAGAATTTTGAAAAAATTGTATTGGTATTATCTTCATTCCGAAGAGGCTCACGATGAAAATATTTTGCAGCTCCACTTAAAATTTGTCCCTAACACCTCGACAAAGTTTCGTTCAACATACCCCTGATCTGATCTGATATGGAATGGAACTATAATTCAAAACCGATTCGCATACATACAATCTACACAGCAGACTTTAAAATTCCTTTGTTTCCTCTGAGACTACTTACACCTGACATGACTGTCTAAGAAGTTTAAATTGGTAACGAAACATGAAAGCCCACCATACATGAAAAACAGTCTGGCCACCAAGATCGCCCGATTTAACATGTTATGAATTTCCTTCCCTGTGGGCACTGAAGAATCTCGTCGCAAGAATCGCTATTACTTGCTCGGAAAGTGCCGCGAATTATTCAAAATATATACACAGCAATCAATGCTTTTGCGCTGCAATGCACGTTTTGCTGCTGGCGACTGCAACTTGAAACGAGTCCGTCCTTCAAATAAAATTGTTTACATTAGTTTTCATGTCTTGGTGTTCCCTATGGGTGTACTTGTCAGCAGCCAATTGCAGTGTCACCAAATAACGACCTTTCGCACTGAAGGTTGCCGCCGCCAGATATAGATTTAGCCTATACACGAAAAACGTTTCGCTTGGTGTTCCCTACGTCCCATTGAACTATGTAGAGAGTTTTAATATGCTCTCTATATAGGTTAAGCCTTAAAAATATCGATCTTGTTCACTTGCAGCTACAGTACAACACTAATTCAACGATCGATATGGGGCAGAAGATAACTGGCAAGGGACGAGCTTATTACGGGATACAACCAATCTCAAACACATCCAATCCACAACAGAGAAAACCATTATTTTACTCTCAACATCTTACATCTCAAACTTCCGAACACACTGCTTCCTCTTCCTCTGCAGTTCCCTCAGGCTTTCTCAACTATATCGTACAACTATTGTTGGACTTGGCTGTGATCAACCCAAGGTGTCAGGCGGAGGTATTTGCATCTACTTTTAAAGAGATGTGTTGAGTAACATCCCCATAAAGGTTGATCAGAGATTGATTTAAGATCTACCTGATCAACCTCTTTAAAATCAATAAACAAACATGTCACCAGGTTTCTGTAACAGACCCATCACAAAGTTATTTTCCCCCGTATCTGGATCAACGGAAATAGGAAAGGGAATATGAATCAAAACAACAAATTACTCTAAACACCAAATTGCGTATTTAAAAATGTCCCTTTCTGTCTTCCAAGGGAGTCCTAAGTACTATTACTTTATCAGAATTAAAATCACACTTACTTTCCAACTTAGTGAACGTGCACGGACTGGCATCAATTAATGCGAGCTGGAAGTGCTTTAAGGATGACTCAAAGTCATTGTTCACTTTGAACATCAACCCAAGGCGAAGATGGACTTCATTTGCCCGGCTGAAGCTCGGATCCACGTACAGAACTTGTTGGAAAGACTTGATTGCCCTGAAAAACAAGAATTACCAACTGATTAGTATCTTGATGCTGTTTTACATTCAATATCTTACATAAATCTAACGAATCACAGTCTACAATAATAAAGCACAACAACAATCACCGATAATGATTTCATTTAATCCCCTTGTTCTTCAGCTTAACGCTGTTTCTTATAGTAAATAATAACACCAAACAACAGATTAATACCTAATCGCATTGTGGCTAAACTGACAAGATTTACACAGGCTCTCGGTTTTACTGCGAGTGGTCCCGAGTTCGATACCTAATTTCGGTACTGAGGCTAATTTGAAAAGCTACTTCAAGATAGTAGACCGTGATCTAGAAAGTCAGAATGAAAATACCGCAATGAAAGGCACTGCGTTCAATTCGCAACACACCAGTAATCTGCAGACCTGGCTTTTCACGCTGTCGCGCAACGAAGAAAATGAGAAGGTATATCGAAGTTCATTATTATTATTACATTTTGAAAGTAGTATGATTTTGTTCTCAAGCTAGGTTTAGAACTCTTGTATGCGATTTTTCCATTAAAAAAAAAACAGCCTCTGAGTTGAAAGACAATGTCATAGTACTGAACATGAAAAGACGGAATTACAATGCGATGCTCAAACACATTAATTTACATTACTACAATATATAGATCATCATCATATTCAGCCGTTTTCTATCCACTGCTGGATAAAGGCCTCCCCCTTGTCTTTCTAAATATCTCGGTCTGCTGCTATCCTCATCCATGTAGCTCCTGAAAAACGCTTGATTTCATCTACCCATCTTACATTTGGCCGTCGTCTCGGTCGTTTCTTTGCTCTAGGAATCCAATGTAATACAATGTAATCACCAACCCGCATTAGCAGACAGTGTGGTGAGTCAAATGTCTGCACCCCTCCTTTCAATATATATATATATAAAAGAAGACCAACAAAGAGAGGTTCTGGTCTGGGAAGTGAAATTTAGCAGCTTCGTGTAGTGGCAGTTTACCCTTGAAATAACAGACATCAAAGTTTGTATATAGCTTTAAATGTTCGTTACTGCCAGCTGGCTGGGTAGCTGAGATGTTACCGTGTTGACTTCACCGGGTAGAGGTTAAAAGTTCACGTCCCAGTGCATGTCTGTCATCAGAATGAGTGTAATGTATTGTAGTAAAGAAAGAAAATGAGGGACAAGTTGAAACAATTTGTTATTCGAGAAACTATGTTGTGCGGAGCAACTAGTTGAATACGGCTGAGGTGTTGGACTGACAATGAATGAGAACAGCTGTCCCATAATACAAAAGATTTTTGCTGTTGGTACTTTGCGTGAATATATATAAATCACAGCCATGTCCAATCCACTAGTGCATGAGGCCTTTCCCCGGAGGGATGAAATTGGTCTACTGCTCCCACGCTGACCAGACGGGCTGCGAGAGGAAAGCCGAAGCTCTCACTGTGATCGCTACTATCTTTTATTCATAGCACCTCCCCAATTGCATCACGATGCGCGGTGGACACCGTTCCAGACCCAAACGCTTTGGAAAAAAAAAGCGCCGGGAATCGAACCCGGGACCCCTCAATCCATAGTCAGCAACGCTAACCACTAGGTCACGTAAAATTGAGTATATATATTTCTCCACATGCAATTTTACGTAGCATATACCACATGGCTACATATATCTGCAAAACAATGTAACAAATTAGACAAGTCTCCTGAACACTTTCCTGCGACGACAAATGGTATAGTTTCACGAAGCGCTTTCCTATTATCAACAAAATGTTTCACGGGCAATATTCCCCTTTCATTTTCATTCTTCTTCATTTCAATGCATGACATACTCTTTCTGCTGACAAAAAAAAAAATCTTGCACGTACTGGGACTCAAACCCGCAACCAATCACCCCAGCCATCTGACAGTGAGGATCATTTTAAGCTATATAGTGAAAAAATAAATAAATATGAGCTTCCAGTCAAATTCATCTCAGATAAATGCATCACATTAATACATTGCGACTGATTACCGTCAGTGTTTCTCCCAAATTCCTCACATTTTTGCTTTAGAAAAACTCTTTTCTATTTAAGCAAAAATGAAACAATGAAATAAACGAGCATCATCAAACGAAATTAGGTAATGAAATATGGTAAAAGTCACTGGAAAACATCACCGACACTTCACCTATGAATTTGGGTCCAAAGTGAAATATAATATTTTGATACACAGCGACCGATTTTTAACACACTACGATTACGACCGACGGAAGGTTAATCACATTGACGTGTAACTTCACAAGGTTTTTTAAAAAATGTGAACAACGCTTTTTTTTTCTGCTATGTTGCTCATCGTGCACACACCTGAATGAAAACTCTAGTAATTTCAACATCGACGCTTCCTTAGCACGTACGCCATTCGTACTTCTAAGAAAAGTGCGATGACCTACCTAAACACGCAAGTTGCCCAACCGCACGAAATCGCAACTGTACATTAGTTTCTATCTAATCGCCCACACAGCATCAAAATAAAGAAAGTTCTCTGAAGAAAATATTCTTACCGTATCCATGTCAATCGATCACAACCAACGACCCCGTAATCGATCATATAATTTAATGTATATATTATACGTTGTGAACACGTAGCTATGGACTTGGCATTCCATTAGTCTGAGGGGATGATGTCCCACGGAGACCATTCTTCACGGAAAATGGTATGAGAAGAGAGGCCAGGTGTCGAACTGATACCTAAACTGAGGAAACCCCCGAAAAACTTTCAGGAAGCATTGTTACTGAAGAATCACATGGTTACAAAACAAAGCCTTTTAATATTTGTACAATTCTTTTCAGGTTCTCATATTTAGTGTGCTCTCTACGTTTAAACAAGCAAACATTTGATCAAATACAACAGCTCAGAAGCAGTGTCCAAATCCTCGATTCGAGTAACCTGCGTCTCTGCCTCAGCGACACCTCAACAATTAATACAAATAAATATACTTTACCCATCCACCTTCAAAAGACAATTTAGAAAAGAAGGCCACATGCATACCAAGTTCAGTTCGTAAGTTACAATAACAGTTTTAAAAAGGCAACTAACCTATGGTTTTCGAGGTAAGTGAATTATTCTATCCATATTTAAACTTGTCTAAGAAATACTGGAGAAATTCCAATATGTTCGTCCACCAAATCGAACGGAAAAGAAATGGCAGGCAGTACAATGTTTATCATTCTAAAACTTCCAACGTTACGCACGGCAGAGCAGCAATTCATGTTACTAGTTTCAACATTTACGCCCAACACTATATTTTACTGATGCCATTGCTTACTTTCTTCCCCATTATTTCATGATTCACGGTATGACGATTGTCAAGTTAAAATTTTATAAGATATGAGGAGCCTCGATGATGGTGACTACATCCATTGATTCATTAAATAGATGCATAGCAGTTTCAATTTGGAAAGAAGGTTAAAAAAAAATACTCTTAGTCATATGCAACCTATATAGTAGTTGCACGCTCCACTGAAGTATCTTTCGCTTAAAAGATGAGTGAAACAACAATAGTTTTTCTTCGAAACTATGAAGTCATTAAAATACCGAAAGTTGCATAGACGTGCTATACTCCCATCGCAGAAATCTCAATATTAATTCTATAACAATTTTAAAGGAAGGAAGACTATTGCATGAAGGTCAAAGTCCTCGTCAGATCGTCCCTCCCACTCTTAAAACACGTCATCTCTATACTCACATAAGTGAGACGAAGCTCTGTAAGCATAAATAGGCTAACGCCCAATAGAATGTTGCTCTTTAAACACCATCTACTCTCACTGGCTGACCTTGCGTAACAACGAACCCACACACACACACACAGCATCCACTATTCTACCTACACGTATTCCAGTGACTGAATTTAAAGAGACTAAAAGAACCAAAGAAAATCGCACAACACAAGATGAACAACAATGAGCAAGTAAACTTTATGAAGTTACTATCTCGTAAACAAGTTGAATATAAAAATAGCGTATTATCACCCTGAGTGGGGGTGACCGTAAGATTAATGTATAAACATTTGGCGGCACGTATGGAGCGAATACATGGAAGAACGAAAAACCGTTCAAATCTCTCAAATAAAATCGAAATAAGGCGGATAATGTTCAGAATCTGAACTTCAGTGGAGTGTGAAGGCTAGTTAATTGGCTCATACTCTGGATTTTCCTTTTCGCTGCTGCAGCTGTCGGTAGACAAACTAAAAGACGATAATGATGTAGGTATTTCGGATATTCTGAATCTCGGATCTTACAACCGTGTGGCTGAATTCGAAAAGAGCTTCCAAATAAGCTTAACAGCGACACTCGATTACCCTCGTAACTGACCAAGAGGTTAGCACGTTCGCTTCCTGTGCGCGTGGTTACGAATCAACTTCTGCCAGGGTGGCTTTTAACCACAAGTTACCAAAAAAAAATGTAGCCCTGTCCTTAGAAGCTCACCCGTTCGTTTAGGACGTGAATAACAATTTAATGAATAACGTAATTCTGAAATTAAGCATGTTGCAATTATTGGAGGTTTATGACCCAAAGTCCCAGTGTACAATGAATCGATGTTGATTCATTACCTACCATCGGTAGTCCGGATCGGACATCCTAATGGAAGGTCTTACAATTTTACATGGACTTCCAATCACTTTACGAACCCAACGGATATCGAACCCAGGACCCTTTTAATTTAATTTTTAAGCTTTTTAGGCAACTTCGGCTCAGGTCGGATGATGATGATGGAATGATCGTGGAAACCCCCGAGAAAACATACATGCACGGTGTTTGTCCATCACAACGACTACATGGCACAAACAGGGTTTGAACCGACGACCCCAAGCGACAAAGGTAAGCGCTCTAACCATTGATCCACCGCAGCACCCCTTCATATTACGAGCAAGGAACTGAAAACTCATTCATAGGAGAACGAAGCATGTTATATTTCGAAATCTCACAACAGGGTAAGCCATTTATTTACTGCGTTGTTTCTTCATCTTCTACGCACTTGGTGTCAAAGAACTAAAATATATGTAAATCGAAGAAATATTTAAAAGAAAAAAAAAACAGAACTGCACAAGCGCGTATGGAAGCACGGGAAAACATTCCAACGCCAGAACTTTCACACAAATTATAAGCGACAACGCCAGTGAAAAATACTCACTCTAAAATAAAATCTATCAAAGAACTTCCAAATCACTAACACAAACACGAACTGTCACTATTCGGTAATAAACATGTCTCACTTATTAGACTATAGCACTAGCTCTCAAAGCTGACAGGTGATGAATGAAGCAACAAGCACATGGACAGTGAAGCATAGGCAAGCGTATCCATGGTTGCCGTAGCAACTACAGGAAGTTGGCAAGTTTCGAGGATCTGAGCGTGACGCAACCAACCCCACCTCCGGGAATTCCCTTTCCCCTCCCGCCGGATTCTACGTACAAGTTTCAGTTCCTTACCACCTACATAACGGCATTCGTGACTGTCACAAACATCGCCTATTTGACTAAAACAAACAAAACACACACATCCGCATTAAGATTCCTATTCTCTAGGAGCAGGAGATTCTGGTCCAGCGAAACGTCTCAATTCATTTTTAGAACACCTCGCTTTTGCTATGCACCGATGACGTAATGTTTGACACTGACGCGATTAATAGTTTCGTCATGAATGCCAGTTGATTTCCAGGAAACCTTTCGCAAATTAAGCGGCAACGCAAGGAAATATCATCACCATGGAGATAAACGTCATGATGCTGCAGAGACGTCATTCATCCGTTGGATATCGTTATAATTTTACTTCCTACAATCTAGCATCTAGAGGAAACGTCTGCTACACTATTTGTATAAACATAAAAAAAAAAAAGTATCTACTGAAGCCCATGTAAAAACAATGTTTATCAGCGATTTATAATTCAAAACTTAGTTTTCGTCTTCCCTTATGCAGACAAATTTGTTATATGAATTTTGTAAATATACAAAGGAAAGTCGAGAGCGGCCGACCATCTTGACTGAAGGTTTTTCAGGCTTTTTCCTTAGTCACAACAGGCAAATGCCGGGATAAAACCTTCAACCAAGGCCTTAGCTGCCAACTTCACGCATCCTTTCCCGGCCACAAATAAAATTCAATTCAGCAAAGCTGGCCGACATTCCTAATCCCTGACAAGCGCTCTTTGCTCTAAGAAGTATTTTTAATCTGGACAAACATTAAAGAACAGTGGTACCGGGCATTGATTTCTGGTGGTTTAAAACCACTTTAAACTGTATAGAACCAACCAACAACCTCCATTCGATGGAAGAAATTGTATCGACATTATCTTCATTAATTGCAGTAAATGGCAAACCACCATTGTGTAACCTCGTCCACTGAATCTCGGGATTTAAACCTGTCTCCAAGCAGACTACCAAAAATTACCATCGAATTAGAGGACAAAAACATCTCCACGCACTTTGAAGTGATACTCGACGAAAAGGGTCAGTATACATATAATTTCAAAACACGACGCCTTATCCACCCGATTCATTTGAATTCTGATTACTGATTAACGTTCCAAACGTGTTGTGAACTGCAAAGGACAGGACCTACAGTTTTTGTTATTTGTTAAAGTGGACTCCGAAGCACTCCACCGGATTTGATCTAGGGATAAGCGGAAAGGAAAGAAGAGTGCTAGTCATTCGGAAAAACGGATGTCCCTTATCCATATTGCCCGCTACAATTTGTCAAATGAACCAAATATTTTACATTTTATTTTTCTAACGAGGGGGAGATGTGTGTTGCGTACACATTGATACGCTTGATTTATTTATGTCAAGAACCTCAAGCCAGGAAATAAATATTTCTAGCAAAACCAGATGAGAATGACCAACCTGGTGCAAAATTAAGTTTTCTACTCAAAGAAGAAGTTTCTCTTGTGCAGTATATTTAAATGATTGTCAACATATTTCTTAGTTATTCAATTTTAATAAATTTACCCCGCTCCGGAGTATCAACTTTTAATTTATTTTTATTATTATTTTTTTGTTGTTGTTTCGTGATGTTTCCTTATCCATATTAACAAATACAAAATGCCAGGAGCCGTAAGAACAGCAATATCCTATGGCGGAAGCAAATGGTGTTAAAACAAGTGTTTACAATAATGGGTTGCATATGTATAATAAATTATTTACATGCGGAGAATCGTTATACAGCAAAATACTGCACTATGTCAATAAAAATACAATACAAAATAAACATAGATCACCGCAATTAATATTTTAGTATACAAAGATGAACTGATTGGATGTAAAGATGGGTCTATATCATGGCCTGAAGAAGTGCTGAAGAGAGTAGTAGGCGAGAGGCGAACAATCCTGAAGAAAATACATTTGTTAGAACATTGGCTGCGCGGATTTATATTGAGGGATGCAATTGAAGGAAAGAGGAAAACGACGAATCCAACTATTTGACAACATTAAGGAAGATAAATCATATGTTAAGTTAAAAAGGAATCTACGGGATAGAGAGAGCTCAGCTTGATTTTAAGAACCTGTCGCTTTTAACAGAACGATGATGATGACAATGACCTGTGGGGTACTATACTGAAACTGTATGAATAATACAAGGGTTTAAGTCATTGTCTGAAATCAAATACATCAATGACGTTAATCTGGTCAATTACACGATACATTTGTCTACAGTACTGTGTGTGTAAACTACAAATACAATTAACATAGCTATACAATAGTGTAAAAAAAAAAAATAGCACGAAAATATGTTGTGTATTTAGAATAGTAAATATTTGCATATTAGATGGTTAAAATGCAAGGTAGTAACGAATAACGGATGAAACATTAAATGGACAAAAAATAATTTATGGAAGGAAAATGATGTAAAAGTAGATTGGAAGCCAGCCAGCATCCTAACCACTACATCACAACAGCCTGCATTAAAATCAGGGCTGGGTTTAGTATATTTACACGTCCTTGACCACTGCCAGTTTATTGACACTCTCGTACTAAAATATATTACATAAGAATCGCTTATCGCCTTCATCGTAACATTTCCTAATATAGCACATACGTCTTTCAAAATAAAATAGTTCTTTTCCTTCACGGCTACTCCATAGATGTTCATAAGACAACAAGAAATTCGCATATCCTTAATCTTATTGCCTCTGTAAGAAGAGTGAATGCACGTTCATATAAAGTCATTCCGTTGTGGTACTTTTTTTTTTAACGTCACTAACTGTTAGAAATCGATCCTCGTGAATTGAAAACGTTTAACTCAAATCGGGAAAGTAATACTCAGAAGAGCACTTATGTCACAGCAAAATATCAATGTGCAACGGTCAACTCAAACTTGCTATTTCCATTAACTGATAGCGTGAATCTATTATTAGCCACAATGTAATGCTGATAAACTATAACATCGATTAATCTTACACAACACGTTTAGTGTAATACAAAATCGCCC
>JAGDQP010027307.1:1394-25119 GCA_022664845.1 Lepisma saccharinum
AAAAAAAAAAAAAAAAAAAAAAATGAGAAAGAGAAAGAAAAAGAAACATTTTGGACAAGAAAAAGGGTATAGATGTTCTATTATTTGTGTTATTAAATAAAACAATGTAACAATTACTGTAGACGCTATAAATAGGCATTAAGGCCTGTTGTGTCGATGAAATAAATAAATAAATAAAATAAATAAATAAATATTACTATTTTGGTTTCGTCTTGAAATATTGGCAACTTTCGCTCATGAAACCATGTTAATATTACTTGTAATTCCAATGCAATTGTTTCTTGTTTCCCCTTGTATGTGTAAGTTTTGTGTTAAATAGTCACATCGTCTGCGTAAATCATTAATTCTTCTTTATCTATTTTTTCTTTATTGGCCATATCCATCATATAAATACAAAGCAATAAAGGGCTAAAAGAACTTCCTTGACAAAGTCCTGCATTGACATTAATGTCGTTACTATATTTGCCTTCGTCAGGAATTCTAATTGTTCTTTTTCTTTAGCAATTTCCAAGGAATTAATATTATGTTAAGAGGTATTTTTAGCTATTTTTAGAGGTATACTATTTTATACGTAGAAAAACTCCACATAAAGTTTTTTTTTGCGAATGCGTTTTGAATTCCTAAAGATACGGTTATTAGTCCATTTTGTACTGAATAATTTTTACTAAATCCTGTCAAACTAGGAGGAAATAGTTTTGCCTTTCAAAGTACCATTCCAACCTTCTAAGTAGAAATTTTTAAAAATATTTTTGTTAAACATTGAATTAAATTTATCGGTCTGTGTGATGAATCTCTATTAGCATCTTTTCCTGCTTTCAATAGCGGTAATAATATTTGTTGGATCCAACTTGGTTGAACATTTCTGTTTTTTTAATATTTCATTGTATACATTTCTTTAACATCTCTATTCCTTGTGGAAGAAAATGTTTTAGAATTTCATATGTTATACCGTCAATTCTATTTCTTGTATTTTTTTACAAGATTGATTGATTTATTGATTTAAATCATTGATCACGAAATAAATCAATGATTTAAATCGAAAATATATTCAAAAAGTAGAAATAAGGTACAGTATTTTTAATCATTCTGTGGTTTGAATCATAAGCTTGAAATTTACCTTCTAGTCCTTATGTGATGATAGGTTCTTATGATGTAAACCGAAACCAAAGTGATCGATATAGAATTTTAACAAACTATTTGATGGATTCATTTCACCTTACACGTGAAATTTTAGAAGAGAACTAGAATCCCAATTCACATTATAAGATTACAATTTGTATTATAAATACTGTATGTTTATTTTGATAATACATATGAAAAAGAACACACAGAGAACAGAAAAATCATGTTTTTGATTACAAAACAAAAAAAAATATTGTTTTGTAACATTACCTACTTTGTGTACTTGTATCAAACTATTTGATTTCTTCACAAATTGCTCGAAAGGAATTTACACTCAATGGAAGGATGAAAATGCAAAGTTTCGTGTATATTATTGATTTGACTGAATTATATACCTCTCTCGAATTGAAATTTATCCAAGGCCTTCAGGTAGCTTTGGATCAAACCGAATGGGTGTTCATGGTTGAATTGGTAGAGTGAAGAAAGTGGGAAGAAACGAGAGAACCACGAGAAAACCCGCGCACACGATTGTTGTTCACCACGAAGCCCACATGATACGAGCCGGATTCGAATCGAGGACCCCACGGACCAGAGGTGAGCGCTTTACCACTAAACAACCGCGGCTCTGAAACAGCTCTCATACTTTATGGAAATGGAATATTGTCATAGGGTGTTCCCAAATTGATAGTACAGTTTTGAGGACTGAAAACTAAGTTGCGTAAAACTTATCTTAGTAAACTTAAATTTACGTAGAAACATTGTAAATGGATTCTTTTTCGAACTTCAATTAGAGTATATACTCTCTGTGAAACCACTTCATTCATCGTGTATCGACGAAAGTAAAGTAAAAGTTTTCTTCATGTTAACTTCTCTTTCTGAAATATAAGTCTGAAATATGTTCCTTTTCAAAATTATTACAAGTTATTGTAATTGCCAATTTTCCATGGCTATCTTCCGTAGCGAGCACCAAATATTTGTTCATTTTACTTTAGTTTTTACTGGTTAAGTTGGAAAGGAAAAACTACCTTTGTAACTTTTTCAGTGCCGCAAGTTATTTAAATAAAAAATTTTGATTTCAATAAAAAACGTTAAAAGAATTCTTTTTTCAACCCTGATATATATATATATATATATGAGCTCCTGCGTAGCCTAGTCGGTAGCGCGCTCGACTTCAGTGCGAGCGGTCCCGGGTTCGATTCCCGATGGGGGCTCAAATATTTCGGTGTTTTTGACCCAGCATTGTGAGGACAATTGGGGAGCTGCTGTGAATAAAAGACAGTGGCGATCACAGTGAGAGCTTCGGCCTTTATTAGGATATATATGGTCCTTTATTAGGATTTGTGTCTTTTTTAATTTTGATGCAAACTTTTATTTCCAAGTTTCATTTAGTATTAATCAAATGTGTTAGGGTTCGCACAATATTCCATATTTTTTAATGTTTGTCTTTGGTGAAATTTTCGCCCAGTATTGTTACCTTTTTGCTCTTAAAAAATTGCTCTGCGTTCACAATTGCTTCTTTTTTAAATTGTTTCCAGTTTTCTTGTCTAACGTGTTGTTTCTGTGTCTTGTTTTCTAATACTTTTTTTTTACAATTTAACATTCTGTGTACACCAATGGAGTGTAGGATTTTTTGATTTGTTTTATTTTATTTACGGAGTGTAAAATTTGGACAGGTAGGTTTGTTTGATCTACTAGTTCTTTTTATGTAATTTTTCAATCAAATTGTTGCAAAAAGTTCAGTACGAATGAGAAATATGTCAAATTAACTTTTGTTAAGCATGTTTTAGAATATTTTGGTTGGAATAAGATTATATCTTGAATATGCTTCTGAGAATAATAATAATAATAAATTCTAGGAATTTCGGAAATATACATAGAATATTCTGAGAATGCCCCCAAAAGACAATATTATCAGATATTTGCACAATATAACTGGAATATGTGAGCTCATTCTGAACATGAAATCGTCCCTTTTAAAATTTGTAATCGCTCTAAGCACGTGTATTTTTGTTTTGCTTGTTTACACATGAAAAAAGGTATAAAATATTTGTTATATATTTAATATATGATTTTGTTGGTGGCTCCAAATCCCAAGGAGTCCGCGGACCACGGATACAGAACCAGAGAGGAAGAATTTGAATTAAATATAGGTTTATAGCCGGATAATGCTTGTGAAGAACAGCTATGTGCTTGATTTTTTTTAAAAAAAATATCAAATCTTAAGAAGTATTTCAATATTTATTTTCGTATTTAATATTGGAGTTCCATATTCAAGTACCTTTTTATTTAATAAAAGTATTTCCTTATTTTTAATTTTTCTTGGAAATAAAATGGCATGGAAGTAATCAGGGGTGGCTGAAATAAACTTATACCGTTGTCTTACCTGGTGGTATAACTGGAAGAAGGCGGGCTGTTGAGGCCGGAAGGCTTTGGGGACGAGATTTCACTACCACTTGAGTTGGAGTTATCCATGTTAGGTCATACCATCACACACACAGCCAAGGAACAGAAAAAATGTAAAGAAACAAGTCATACAAAAACAGGATATGTACGTGTATATTGAGATCAATTTCCCCACAAGCTAAAAAAAAAAAAAAATACACATACACATTCACACACTTTTCCCCCCACGTTTACTGTGATTTCTTATTTTCTCCCTTTTTCAAGTATATTTTTGTTTTCTACCTGTCACACATTCCGAAAAAAAGACCAGCCGAGGTCACGACACGAGGTCACCTCACCCGCGCGCGCCACACGCCATCTGAACTGACAGCTTCTTCGCGGAAAACCATCCATGCAGTATTGCAATCACGGAGGGAAATTTTTTGTTCGCGCGGGAAGCGCGATTTCCCGCTTGAATTGGGAAATTTCGTTCACTTAAGGGAATTTTTTTAGAGGGGAGGGAAATGTTCTACTTATGTCGTAACTGACATTGTATCTAAGAAATAGACTGTTTTTTTTCTCCCTGTAATTAAACGAAAATATAGGATTCTTTTCTGTTAGGACGTACCCCTTTCTTTGGGAAAAGAGGATTTATACAATTACTTTTTCATCTACATACAGTATTTTCCTTCTTATTTAAGGTAAGTTTAAAACAACTATATCTAATATTAGATGGCAAGACCACCTCCTACGAAAATGCAATGCTGCTCCTACACATTCAAGGCTAGAGCAGTAGCGATTCGTTCTTTTTTATAAAATGTAGGATCTGTAATAAGTCTTTTAAATCTATTTTATCCAGATCTCTTCCCTCTAGATGGTAGTACATTAGTTCCCTCGACTTAGTGTTGCCAACCCACATTTAACTAAATTACATGCATTTCTCTTACCTTATCTTCCTTTTTCATGAGAAACTTTCGTTATTTTTATTAAATATATTTATTGCTTTTGACTGAAGAATGTTCCTCGATTCCTACATAGAAGAATCGTCTCTGGCCTAAAAAGTTTAAAGTTCCAGAGAATTAAATTCATAACCATTTTAAGAGTTCCCTATTAGAGATCTTGAAAGCTCAATGAATTAGACTAGAAATAGCAGCTTGTTTCTGTGTAGAGAGCCGCGATGGCTCAATGGTAGTGCGCTTACCTCTGGTGCATGAGGTTCTCGATTATGGGCTTTGTGATGGACAAACGCCATGTGCGTGGGCTTTCTCGGTGTTCTCCCGTTTTCTTCCGCTTTCTTCATTTCACGAAGTCTCCCATCATCATCCGTTCGACCTGCGTCAAAGTTGCCTTAAATGAAATTCAATTCAATTCTTTTAGAATAAAAAAAAAAACGTTTCAGATATATTCTTTAGACCTACCCCTTCCCCTCACAAAAATTGTAGATCCGCCCTTGGTGTACGCGTCAAAAAAAATTCGTCAAAGTATTCATGGACCGCAAGGGCCAAAGTTTAAGGATTCTGAAAGATACGTTTCCTAGGGTTGTGTACGGTGGATCAACAAAAGCATATTTATTGATCCAAAATACAGGAATTAGGATCATGTATTCGTCAGTAGCATGGAAGAAGCAAAGGTAGTCAGTCATATGTGCATCTTTGCAGAACGTGGTATGAAATTAGGACGACCCAGATGACAACTTACTGAACTACAGGGTGAGGCATTTAACGTTACCCCTATTGAGTTGGCAACACTGCTGGTTGTGGAAGAGGTCGCTGACAGCAGTGATTGGGTTCCGTGTAGCCTTGGATTCAGTGAACAATAGAACGTTGGTCCATGCAGCATCACATACTTTATGTGGAACATGTAATGTCCAAAGCAGACAAAACACGCTTAATGCGTATACAATTAAAACCATATTTTATCCGTGTAAATCCGATCCAAGCTTAGACACAAATGTCACTGTAGAGAAACGTCTATCTACGTCAGTGACCGTCAGGCGTCAATATTGGGACAACTTTGAGTAAACACAGATAGCAATGTTTCAATCTTCAAAATTTTGTTATTTAAAAAAATTGAGCCATCACCTCTGTATTCAAAACATTAAGCCAATATTTGAATTTGTTTCTAAGCTAGGTTCTATACTTCTGCGCAACGAAAACAAAAGCCAATAAACAACTCCCTTATTAGTTCAAAAGTAAAAATAACATTAATATTCATCAGGTAGAACTGCACTGAAGTATTGAATTCATTGAACCATTGGCACATACAGGCGAACCTTCAACTTCCAGAAATTAATTATATCGTAACGAGCCGCGTGCATAAGCACGTGTAAGACTCACATACAAACACAGGTGTACTACAAGTGATACTTTGTAAACAAACATGTGTACAGATAAAGCAAGACAAACAAACATGTAGTATAAAGTGTTTACTATCAACACCAAGCAGACGACAACCGAAGATGGCACTAGCATCGACGTAGATGGAACCAGCGTCGCAGGAGGAGGGACCTGAAGGACGTCATCCAAAATTATGGCTATAAAAAAGCCGCACACCAAAGCAAGAGGATCACTCTCTTGTACGGATGGTCAACTCCTCTCCTCCTCCAGTTCTCAAGTGGCTTGCGTTTGGAACTAACTTCCTCACTTTATCCGATCTCCAGAGGCTTGCACTGGAATCAAACTTCTGGCCCTCGCAGAGCTTGTCAGCGGGGTCCGTCAACCTATTCAGCCTATACTCTCGTCCGTCCTCAAGAGGCTTGCACTTGGGACAAAATCCGAGCCCTCGCAGAGCTTGTCAGCGAGGCTTTCCTATTAAGCGCTTAACCCTTTGTGGTGGTGCTGACCCTCACTCGTGACGAGGCAACGCCGGAGAAGAATTAGGTTAGACGAAACAGTAATATTATAAATAGCTATAGTACCGGACGGTCTTTTAAATAACTTGAAATCTTCATAATTAAGCTGGTTCTGGGTAACACCGTATATTATTCTGCTCTACCTACCATCATCCCGTAGTTATCAACGGGTAGTAACAGAAACATTGCGATATTCTAAATCTTACCGGATAATCGATAATCGAAGTAGTATTCAGCACAGTCTCGCAAACTTATTAAAATACACATTGGTATATCGCATTTAATTAGGTTAGTTCATAATTATGTTAGGAGAAAATAATTCCTCAAGCAGAAAGTTTACAATAGCAATAATTTTGCTGCTTACATTTTAACAGGAACCCCAACTTCTGGGTAGAAAATATTCTGTATTAAAAGATTTTTAGAATAGGCTATAATCAAATCGTAATAATTGAACCTAACGTATTTCGTATAAAACTAATAAAACTTATTTATTTATTTCATCAATACAATAGGCCTTAATGCCTATTTATAGCGTCTACAATAATTGTTACATTTAATTACACAAATAATAATACATCTATACCCTTTTCTTTTCTTTTTCCTTGCCCAAGGGTTTTTTTTTAACAATATTTTCTGTATTAATTTTTTGTAAAGTTCTTCCGAGTTTCCAAATATGTCCAAATTTGTACAATTCTTACCTATTACATTATAAGTAGCAGTAGTTCTCCATGTAGGTGACACATTTAATACATTTGTACGAGCTTTTCTGCAATAGAATAGGCCACTATTTCCCTCGCGCGTTCTGAGGGACGGAACCTTAATAATTATTTTTTGCAATTAATTCGGTACAGTCTATTTTATTGTGCAAAAGTCTGTACAAGAAAAGTAAGTCGTTTAATGTTCATCTTTGTTCAAGTTTCTGAAATGCAAAGTTATCAATTAAATTGTTGTAAGATTCGTATTTCGGGTAGAAACCAATCCGTTTGTATGTGAGAAAACGTAAAAATTTGCTTTGTACGTGTTCGATCCTCTGACATAGACTTGCTTTCATAGAGGTATTCCATATAAGTGAGGCATATTCAAGTTTGGACCTAACATAGAAATAGTAAAGAGTTTTCAAAGTGCTATCATTTGCAAATTCAAGAAATCCTAGGTTTCTATATGCGTCATTGGTTTACCACATGGGGAGAAAAGGTTAGTTTATTATGGAATGTAACACCTAAATCTTTAATTGTATCCAAATTTTTTAAGCTTATTCCATTGATCTAGTAAGTGAAATCGTAAGTTTATTCCCGTCTGCTATAGGTCATGGCTTTGCACTTACCAATATTTATTCAAGTCTATTCCTAGAACATCATTTCAGTATACTGGACAAATCCTGTTGAAGCAGTAGGTAGTCATCCAAGAACTTTACATTAACAAATATTTTTAAGTCGTCTGCAAACAACAGCTTACGAGAATTTTGAATATAGTGTGGTAAGTCATTAATAAATAATAAAAACAGAAGAGAACCAAGATTTGATCCCTGAGGAACACCGGAACCGACATAAAAGCAATTGGTTTTATATTCTTTATATAGAACGGATTATCTACGGTTACTTAAATAAGATTTGAAGAATTGGATCATACAAGGACTAAACCTGAATGTGGAAAGCTTTTGAATTATTATATTATGGTCTACAGTATCGAATGCTTTTTTTAAATCCGTGTATACAACATCTACTTGTTCTTTATTGTCTAAGGCGGAAGCTATGAAGTCTGTAATTATAACCAGATTAGTTACAGTAAATCTCTTCTGTAAAAAGCCATGTTGATATATTGATAGTACCGGCTGCATGACCTGATCATAAATGACACTTTCAAATACTTTAGCAACCGTTGATAATATGGGTATTGGACGACAGTTGTCAACTTTATTTTTATTGCCTGCTTTCGGAACTGGGCATATAATTGATTCTTTCCCCATATCCGGAAAGACACTTGTTCTTATTGATATATTAAATAACGTATATAGCGGTTCTTTAAAAATATCACTACAACCCTTCACAATATAAGCAGGTATATTATCAGGCCCAACTGCCTTATTCGGTTTCAGTTTCTGTATGGCCTTTTGAATGTCACTTATACTTATTTCTAAAACGTGGAATAAGTTCTGACATTCCTCCTGCGAGTAGTCATCAAGTATATTGTCAGTCGTTTTAATTGAGGAAGATTTATTGTAAATAGATTGGAAATGCTGAGCGAAAGCAGTGGCTACCTCATCGTTGCCAGTCAGGTTCTGTCCCTCATATAGCATGGGTATTGGAGAAAGATGGCGTGATTTACTTTTGACATAGGACCAGAAGTGCTGTGGGTCTTGTGTTATATTATTTTCAACATTAGAAATAAACACATTATGTGCTTTTTTTCAATTTCCCGCTTCACTTCCTTACGTAATTGCCAGCACTCGTTATAGTGATATTGATGATCGGTCGTTCCCTTCCCCATTCCCTCCGCCATTTAACGCGATAACGCCATTTCATTTTTATTTTGTCTATTATACTTTTTGTAAATGAGCAAGGGAAAGTTTTCGTCGTTGGCGTTTTCATGGGAATACACTTTTGAAATATTGCATAAATGACTTTATAGAACTCACCAATTGCTTTATTCACATCCGTATGTTTTCTTTTTTAATTTTGCCAATCTACTTTAGCTAATTCATTATAAAGATATACATAATTCCCTTTCTGAAAATTGAACCCTAGTATATTTCTTTTGTTTCTGAGTTTAGGTGATCGAACGCGTGGAAAACTTATACAAAGTGATGGATGGTAAGCATCCTCTTTAACTAATGGATGCAGTTCTCTAACTACTGTCACATTTGGAAGGTTACTGATTACTAAGTCTAACGTTCTCTCTAAGCTATTTGTAACATTATTATGTGATTCCATGTCATGATATAACATAAAATGATAGAGACTCTGGCATTTATTTGTTGATTGAGCCGAATCAAAACTTTTGCTGGTAATGGAGGGGAGGTTTATATCACCGACAAAGAGAACAGTGCTATCTATTGTGCAATTAATTTCAATAAAATGTAGAAAAAAATATTCATCCAATGAAATATCAGAGTTTGGTTCTTTGGAATTTATCATTGCTTTCACGAGAATACCCTCAGGGTCCTGGTCAGTAACAACTACTTGAGTGACTTCCAGGCCCCGAGCTGCCAGCAAGACCCCTGTTGTTTTCCCACTATTTTGGTAGTCTCTGTTTCTACGGTAAACCATTTATCTATTATCAAAAAATTCAGAATTATAATAATCATAAGATTACATGATTAATACATGCAAATTAGGTTTGTTTACTTAAGAACATGGCAGACCCAAGAACATTTTAGGTAATCATATTTACTGTACTCGAACTTGCTTGAAAGATAACAATTGATGCACATCATACACTGGTGTTCAGGCATCGTAACCTAATAAATAGACGTAGAGTACTAGATTTTACAAATTTTATACAAGTGGAGAATATGAGCCAGACATTCTAAACTAAAGCAGTGAAGGAAGAAGGTTTTGTTATTTAGCGATTCATTTCTAAATTATAATTGAAGCACACTGAAAATATCATCTTCAATCGATAAAAAATCCCTTTCGGTAGGCCTACAGGCTGAGGTAGATCTCGAAGTTTCTTTTATTTTCAAAAATTCAAATATCGCCTTATATGAGAGCTATCGAGAAACTATTTATTGTTTTGTAGATTATTCATCAAGAGCTGCTCAACGATACCTCACAAGACATATACATATATATACTCGCTTTGTTTCGCTTGGAGCGCTGCCCCCAGACCCCCGTAGGGGGTTCGCCTCCCCCCCCAACTTCAATGCTTTTGAGAGGATGCGCCTCCTTTATCTTAACCAAAATCTCACTGCAGCACTACACCACCATGGTATCCATCTGTACAATCCCACGGGGGGCAATTACGTTAACAATTAGGTGTAACACTGCAATTACGTTAAATTGTAACACATACGTGCATAAAACTTACATCTTATACAACTTAATTCAGTATTATAACTGCGATAAAAAAAAAACATGTATGGCAAATAATTAAAAGATGCATTGGGCAAATAATTAACAAGAGCTCTTGGAAAAATACAACGAGAACAAACTAAAAAAACAGTTACGCAGTCTAGGATGGAGGAATAAAAAACTGACTTTAACTAATTTGCCTACACCCACTTGGCTAGTGTAAACATCAATAAACATCAAGATATGTATTACCTCAAACATTTTTAACAGTTGTCATAAATAATTAAACTCAATCGAAGTAGCAAGATAATTACGGTAACCTACAAAATAATAATATGTAGCTAATAAAGATCATACAATTCGAAGTGGAAAAAGCTGTTATACTTTACACGAGCTCCTTCAGTTATATGGCGTTGTACGTTTTTAATATGAACTTATTTTGATTAATTGGTATCAAGTGTGCAAAATTAAGTGTTATAAGGACACTTGCTCTTTATATACATACGCATTAGGAAATTTAATAAAAATAGTGACCAAGGGCACTTGGAGGTTAGGTAAGTCAGGTTCGGTGTGTGTTTTTTTTTAATTGCACACGCGACATGTACTGAGACATTGTTTCTGCACTCGGAACTCCGCAAAATGGTATGTTTTGCTTTCTACAGCCATGAAAGAGCCTAAAATGCGTGCAAAAATGAAAAAAAGTTGCTATAGTAGAATCTGTCATGTTAATGCAACATTGCAACTTCGACTTTAGGAACTTTTTCCCCATTTTGCACGCAATTTAGTGTCTTTCGTGGCTATAGGAAGCAAAACATAGCATTTTGAATAGTTGTGAGTGCTCTATGCTAGAAGGGGTGCAACGTCACAGAATAAATGTTCAACAGTATTTTTAAAGAGTCCAACACACAGTACATGAGTAACGTTAGATGCAGGATAAGTCTTACATGTTTGAAAATGTGACAAGTAATTGTTAAATGGTGCCGAATTGGGTAGAATCGTACCAATGTTTTTATAAAAGGGGCTGAAAATACCAGCGTGGTACCTACGAGGACGAGCCGATGAACGACAAAAAGGACTGAATTTGGTACAATTGTACCAAGTATGGCAACCCTGCTTCATTCCATAGTTAACAAAATAAACCTAAACCAGAAATTTCAATGTTCGCCGCTTTAAACATGCTTTAGGCTTCAGTTATTATGATGGTTATAATCTCAGAATCAGTTGTAATGGCCATCGAGCTCTACCTAAACTATACTGGAGTGACTACCTAGTGTTGAACGATAGACGCCAGAGCAAATATTTTAAATTCATTTGTCCACTTCCAGTCTAATCCGATGTGGACCAAATTTTCAGTTCTAACTCAGTTTTATACGCTTGATATCGCTGTGTGGCCCGTTTTTTTTATTTAAGTATTAATCGTGAGTAAAGGCCGCTTTAGACGACAGCATTTATGCTACGATGAATCTTACAATTAGCAGTAGTGCCAGAGTGTGAAGGCAAGAATGCTACAATAGGGCAAGATGCTATGGTATAAATCCATAACATTTTTCCTTTTTACTCTGGCACACTGCTTTTGCCATTCATCGTACGAGAAATTGTATCGTCTAAATCGGCCTTTATTCATGTAAGAGTATATTGTACTCTGCATCCAATAGAAAATACTGCAAATAATATTTACGTTTTTAGCAAGAATGAAGACGTAAATTAAAAAACGGGCCACCCAGCGATATTAAGCGTATAGAGCTGAGTTAGAATCGAAAATTTGGTCCATATTGGTTTAAACTGGAAGTGGACAAACGAGATTAAGTTTCCTCTCCGCTCTCTAGCTTCACATATTCATGAATTTTTCAATGGCTGTAGTCAGTCCAGTATCGTATTAATGGAGGTCGATGGTAATGGCTCATCAAAAATATGATTTCAAATTTTACCTTTTGATATTGAAAATCATAGAGTTAGGAATATAAATAGAGGAAACCTTAGGCTGTTTTGTTGGAGAGGGGAATGAAGCCAAGAGACGGAAGGGACGAGGCATTTCGGCCATTTTAACTGGCCCTATATTTAGAGACCCTCTTTTCCGAATATTGCCTTTCTGAGGTGCACTCATCCTCCTATCAAGAAAGGCAATCCTCACAGTACTCGGTATAGAGGGACTCTAATGGGACACAAGATGGTTACCGATGAATCTTAATTTGGCTTCATGTGACGTCACCTATGTTCTCTCTATTTTCATCCTAACTCTATGTTATTTATTTTCTTTCCTTTCTTCTTTATGAAACATTTAGCGTACAAAGATGAAACGTTTAAGTTTATGAGTAATTAGTGCCATTTTAAATCCAAACAAAAAATAAAATATTGTAATGAGTTTTGTGGGTAAGTATTTTTTAACAATTAACAAGAAATTAAATTTAGCATTAAAATAAATATTAAAACAAGAATCAACAAATTAATCAGGCACTTATTCTACTTTGTAGCAAATTACTATACAACCAAGTTGAAGTAATGAAGTTGTTACAAACAGTTCGTGTTAAGCAAGTGTATCGTATCGCGTTCAGCGAATTTAAGCGCGACACGTGGTGCTGATCGGAACGGGGCTGCACCTGCAAGAAAAATAATCGGTCAGTGCCGTGCGATTGGATCCATACAGGATAAAGCCCGTACTGATCGAAACACCGTCTAGTCACCGGAAAATATCAACGTGTGGGAACGACCTTGGAGAAGAGTCAACGTCGATCAGTGCGGCGGTATTCCAAACTATGTCACAGAGGCAGAGGCGTATATTTTATCCCCCCGCAAGAAAATACCCAAGGCCGGAGGTCGATCCGGCCCATTGAGAGGATAGGGTGGAGGGCCTGCTTGGAAGTGTCGGGTCCCCGCATTGTGTGGTTTGTCCCATAGTAGTTACGCCCCTGCACATAGGACATATTCAAGATGTGGTGATGTCTGTCTTGTGGATCCAAGACACTGACTTATTTAATTGTATTTAGTTGTGTTTATTGCTGTGTACAATAAATGTGTTATACTGCTTTCAAAATGAGTAACGTTAAGTGCCGCACCCTGTATGTACTGTACAGTGAAACTAAAGTGATTTCTTAAAATTGAGACAGCTAAGAAACTCAAAAGGATCTGCTATAGTTTCATGACCAGATTAGAGATGGCCAAAATATCCGAAAATCCAGATTAAACATTATCCGCTCTCCGTTTGAGATACTCCGGATGACGGATAATATCCGGTACCTGATTTTATATGCAGTATCCCGGTGATTAGACATCCGGTATCTGAGCAGATTCTTGCCCAAATTTAGCTATCTCAACTACACCAGATTAAAAGAGGCTTAATAAATTGCCGTCGCTGAAAAATATGATTGTTTTAATCTGAGTTAATTCCAAGGATTTTTTTTTTCTTTTTGTTCCACCAAGCTTTCACTTTACTTAATTTTACAATTAGGCTTATACACTAAAATGCCAAGTACGGGCTAAGCCTGACACAAGTCAAAGGTATGACGTTCCTCGACGAGCACTCTTCCTGAGAAAGAAGGAAAGTAGCGGATATGTCCTCTATTCAAGGTATCATCCCAGCATTAGTCTCATGGGACTGAGGAACACGCTGGAGAACAGGACTCGAACTCGAGTGTTTATCTTAAGTCAGCGATCGTAACCAATGGGCCATGCCAGCTGGACTATCATACAGATAAACAAAAATGTAAATGTCTATTAATCGAGAAATATAAAAGGGTTGGAAGGAAGGTAATGGCAAAACATTCACAGAGTACAAACCATTTATTGCTGAACTTACGGACGTTTACATTCATTCAATGCAATCCTCAGCCATATTTACGACCTTCTGCCACAATGCTGAAAGACGCTGTCCACCAGTAGCAGTGCCGTCTCTATTGATGTTAATAAAAGAGCGCCCTTTGCTTACAGGCGCAATCATTGGACTGCCATTTCAATTCTGGCTCGTAGGATTGAGTCCACGTTTCGTCAAATGCGATGAAGATGTCCAGAAATTCGCTACCTCACACGTTGTAACGCGCCAAATGGTCACTTGCAAGAGTGTAACTGGCTGTAACGTGTCCATATTTGAACCTCTGTAAGGTGATGACTGATGACGTGATGAGGCACCCATCGGGATGCAATTCTGCGGTAGCCAAGCACGTGGAGCAATACATGCAACACTAGTGTGCGTCCTTCCTATCTCTGCCGTTAACTCTCTCGTCGTCCAGCGCTGATCCACCTCCAGAAGGAGCTGAATCAACTCCACATACGAAGCAGCAGTAGACGAGAGCAGGATCCTCTACACTCACATGTCCTTGTCTGAACGCTACTACCTGACGGCCCACCGTCCGATATGGCAAGGATTTATAGCAAAAGTTTTCACGGGACCCACATGACATTATGCCGCGTTTTTGTCACGGATCATCTCATTCTTAATCCATGCTCACTGTTTCAAATTCGAAAACACTGATTTAGGCCGGTCTATTTGCACACCACTACTTCACAAATGCGTTTTCGTCTGTTGTATACACTGCATTAGCGACACAGTGCGTTGAATAATAACTCGACCTGGGATGTGGCAACAGTGTTGCCAATACCTTATTTCCAAACCTCGTATAACAGTGATAAAGATCTGTTCCTTAGTTTCAATAATTTTGTTTTCAGTATGGGTCTCTTCCTGTTTGTTTGAGAAACTAGAATAAAATTGACAACGATTGGTAAACATTATTGATGGCCGGAACCACTTTGAACCACTTCCAAATATGAGATGCAAACTTTCCAGACATTCTGTTGTTCTCTTGCGTCTGCGTATCACTCCCATGTGTATCGTATTCCTTCTCTTTTTACGAGCTCACTGATTCAGCGCTACTGATTCTTCAGTTGTTGCTATTAAACTATTTAATAGAATTCCTCCTTAACTTTCCCCTTCTTCTCATGCTTCCTTCTTTTACAGCTTTGAAATGATAGTATTGTACTCTCTGTCTCTCTCTTTCCATTTGAATTTATATCCTTTAGATTTAAATATTTTTAATTTCACGAATGGGTTTAGTATATTGCATAGCAATAGTTAGGTTACGCGCTAACAATCTATTAATAGTTGTTCACCAGTTGCCAACAATTTTAGATCAGCCAGTAGAAAAATATCAGTCCAACGGAGACATGCAAAGGTCTTAAAAATTATTTAAAAATAAAACATGTACTTCGGTTTTAACGTCATGTATTATCTTTATTTATTGTATTGCCTTAAAATTGTTTCATCCACTTATCTGTCAATATCCTCAAAGACTTTACGATTAGGTTTTAAAATTTCTAATTGTTGACAATAATTGTAAGACAATACAATAATTGGAAGATACATGACGTTAAACCCGAATGTTTAATTATGGAAAATCGCCATGAAAGATTAAAAATAGATTTTAAAATGTTTGTTTTGCTATTGTTTTTGATAGCAGGGTTGCCAATCGCCCGGTTTTGAACCGGACAGTTCGGATTTCAGGGCAATTGTCCAGTGTCCGGTTACAAGTTCAAACCGGACGCCTAATGTCCGGTTTGAGATATGTTTTCTGAAAGTTAAAGTTAAAAAAACTCTGTGTAAGTGAAGGCTCATAATTTAAAGTCTTGAAGTGAGAATTGTAGTTTATTCAGGGTCTGCTGAAACCATTGTTGCCAGTTATGAATAACATTATATTTACTTACTTTAAAAAAGCCAGGTCGTTAAATGCTGTGGTGTAATTTTTGCTACAATAAAATTCCTTGTAAAAATGGCTTAAATTTCTAACTATTTGGACCTGAAACATCTATTTGCACTTTTCCCCATCACCAATTATTTTTGTTTCTCACTCTCAGAACTACTGTCTAATTTATCATGACCCTGAATACTCACTTTGTGTATGTAATTTTTTGAGCCATAATTTAGGTTATGCAGAAGTATTAGAAATGGAATGGATACTAGATGGATCATGACATATTAAAAGGAAAATTATTGATCATGGAAATAGTAATTTCAAGAATAAAATATTTCTTTATATTTTATTGTTCAGTTAATTTTGATAATACACCACATGATTTTCTATGATAATTTGATCTCGAAATTTATAGCTGAAATATAATTTTTGTTGTTAATGGTTAAGATGTCTTCAACGGCTTAATTAAATTATTGAACTGAGCAAATTAAATTTCTTCATACTTTGTAAATGGAAACCTTCCCTGGATGACTTTTCTTAGGTATCCTTTACCATGTTTTTACAGGCCCTCCACTGGCTGACTTTTGTCTCTTAGGGTAACGACATGCCGAAGTTGCCTCGCGGTCAAGGTTTAAATCGCGGTCGCTACCTTGATGTCCAGGTCGCGATGAAGGGCGCACATACCGAAGAGGTCGCGTTCTCGCTGTAAGTTCTCAGTTTGAGGAGAAACACTGCTGTGACGCGTGCGAAATTATCCCGTGCGTGTTTCGTTGTTCAACTGATTTTGTAAATTCAAGTGTGGCTAAACCATGTACTCCAGTGACAGCGAAGATAATGATTCTATGTCTACAATTACAAAATGGTGGTTACTGTTAAATATTCAGAACAGGCGTTATAGTGCTCATCCTATTAATAAGAGGAGACAAGATTTGGGTGAATATCTTCATTTATTCCCGGAACTTGAACAGCATCATCAAATTCAACAGGCAGCAAAACCTCTGGAGCATAAACACACACAATCATCTGCAGACGAAATTCTGAACAAATGAAGATTGTATTCCGTGCAGCGCTTCGTGACCTTGGGAGAAACAATGAGAACACGAGCCACAGCGATGCTTGCACTCCTCAACATCGATGTAAAAACAAATTCGGTTGTTCATCATCGCGGCCACTAATTCACCATCACGGTCGACCTTTAGGTCGCGATGAAGCTTATATCTCCGGCATGCGCTTACCCACTTGAATCAATGTGTTTGTGCCATCATCGAGGGAGCGACCGCGACTTAAACCTCGACCTCGACTGCGAGGCATCTTCGGCATGTCTTTACCCTTAGACCCAGTTATTGGCACTCTCAAGATATTTAAATAAATAAATAAATAAGCTCGAAAATAATTTGGCGAAACTGATACGTTGATTATTGGTTCTTTGATGACTTCTGACGAAACACATCATTTTTGTTATTCGTCCTGGTTAAAGTTATATAACCTGTATATAAAGTTATGTAAAGTTAAAGTTATAATTTCAAGAAGGCTTTGTAACCAATCAAAATGTAAGCAGATAACCTAAGGACTGTACTTTCATTTTTCTTTTGTTATTTATTGCTATAATGTAGCGTTTTTCTTCTTAAACAACTAGAGGGATCCATAGAGACCCCTTAGCCAAGGGCGCCCATCAGGGCGGGGGGCAAGGGGGCGCTTGCCCCCTAGCCAGAGAAAACTATATATATATATATATAGCCTATACTTTGCAAAAACAAAATGTTCACATGTTCTCTCTATATTTTTATTTATTTATTCTCAATGCTTTATAGCCCCATTAGAGTGTCGATATTTACATGCTCATTTACAGACATTTTGATCGCAACATTTCTAAAGGTTTTGGAAGACATATCACATACATATGTCTAGTTCGATGCAAGTTCTACACATTTCATACAGGTAGTATATATTTTCCAAATTGGTGCCTTCGTCATTCTCATTATATTGTCCTTCTCTTTTTGTAGTGGAAGAGAGCAGTGTTGTCTACGCAAATTTTTAATGACGGGATACGAAACTGTAACAGTGATACTTTGTCCGTGCAGTCTAAGCAATTTTGAACTATTTTCCTAAGAAATAACAAATCAGAAATGCTAATTGATTTGTATTGACTGAAAGTTGATTGGTAACGCAAAAAGTTAGTAAAGTTGTCTAAACTATACTGTAGTTTTATGGCATCTTCCAGGGAATTAATTTTAGCATATAATTTGATCTCATCCGAAAATAGCACTTTTCATTATCCGGTATAAATTCCGGTAGGTCATTAATAAGCAAGAGGAATAACAATGATCCAAAATTCGAGCCTTGCGGAACTCCTGACAATGCTGTCTGAATATTCATCAGATTTGTATTCTTCAAAGAACAGACTGTCTGCGATTAGTTAGAGAAAAAACACATGAACCTAATCAGGGATGGAAAGGAATGATAGTGATTTAATTTGCATAGTAATACATGGTGATTAACTCTGTCAAATGCCTTTTTAAAGTCAATAAAAATCATATTGACTTGTTTCCCTTGGTCCAACGAGTTTGCAATAAAATCTGTAACAATTGCAAGGCTACCGTGGATTTTTGTGAAACAAAGCCATGTTGTTTAGTTAAGATACCTGGCTTCACATGATTAATAATTCGTTCAAAGATTTTGCAAAGACTGGTAGGATGGCTATATAGGTCTGTGGTTAGTAATTTCTCGTCTGTCGTTTGTTTTAGGTATAGGACAAACTAAAGCAGATTTTCATTTATTAGGGAAAATACATGTTTTTAGTGCCAAGTTGAACGCAATCAATAGGGATATTTAAATATATTAATACATCCTTTAACTATATAGGAGGGTACGCCATCAGATTCAACAGTCATTTCGGGGGTATTTGGGTCAACAGACTGTATTCCTTCGTAACGCCTAAAATTACTATTACTGGACGGTTGAAAAGAGAAAACAAATACTGATTGGAAATACTGTGCAAACTTATTAGCTATTTCATCATTGTTACAAAAATCTCGACCTCCAAATTTTAATATATCTGGTGTAGTAAAAAGTAATCCATTATTTTTGCATGACATTGAAGGCTTGACTTACCATAGTTAGAATGATCCGATTTAGGTCACATATGCGCCGTTTTGTTCGATAACGTGTTGCCATTTGGAAGGTAATATCATGATGCCCTCTATTGGCAAAAAATTGAGACAGTCGATTTTCACAAGCCTCTCTTGAAGCGAATTTTTCACCAGCAAACGTGTTCGCCATGGACAGGAACAGATGGTAATCACTCGGTGCCAGGTCCGGACTATAAGGTGGATGCATAAGAACCTCCCAACCAAGCTCCCGGAGCTTCTGGCGAGTCACTATCGATGTGTGTGGCCTGGCGTTGTCCTGGTGGAACACAATGCCTCTCCTATTGGCCAAAGCTGGCCGCTTCTGGGCGATTGCTGCCTTCAGACGATCCAATTGTTGACAGTATAGTTCCGAGTTAAGGGTTTGGCCGTAGGGGAGCAGCTCATAGTAGATAATTCCCTGCCAATCCCACCAAACACAGCAAAACCTTCCTGGCCGTCAATCCTGGCTTGGGCACCGTTTGCGCCGGCGCACCGCGCTTCGACCACGACCGTTTTCGCGTGATGTTGTCGTAAGTGATCCACTTTTCATCACCAGTCACCAACCGCTTCAGAAATGGGTCGCTTTTGTTGCGATTCAGCAGCGATTCGCACATGGAAATTCGGTCCATGAGGTTTTTTTGCGTTAACTCGTGTGGCACCCATACATCAAGCTTCTTTTTGTATCCAGCCTTATGCAAATGGTTCCACACGGTTTTTTGTGCAATGTTTAGCTCTTGGGCAATCGAAACAGTGCTTACATGACGGTCGGACGCGACAATGTCCATGATTTTATCGACATTTTCGACACTTGGCCTTCCAGTGCGTGGTACATCTTTGACGTCAAAATTACCGGAACGGAATCGACGAAACCAAAATTGCGCGTGATTGGCTGTTACAGTATCAGGACCATAAACACTATTCACATTTGCAGCCGCCTGGCTTGCGTTTTCGCCTTTATCGAAGAAAAACTGTAAAATATAGCGTATTTTCTCTTTGCTAGTGTCCATTTTGACGCGCGCTCACACAACACTAAGTCAACTCATCACAACTATCTGAACAGTGTTTGCAGTACGCAATCTCATCGTTTGAACGCTATCTCGTTGAACCCGATCGGACTTATACAACGCGAGATACAGATCACTGAAGCCATTTATTGGCAAAATAATGGATTACTTTTTACTACACCAGTATTTGGAGGAAGATGTTTCGTTTTGTTTTTAATAAATTTCCACAGTTGACCTGGATAGTTATTGATATTACTTTCAGAATTTGATATAAATTTTGTATGTAGACTTGATTTCCTTCATATGGTACATTGAATGCCATATACAAGCAACGTTAAAAACAGTTTTTGGTTATTTTTTTTATTGCCCATAGTTCAGGAGGGTGTACAAAAATGAGATTCTGCAAAAACAGCGAATTATAAAGTTACACATATTAAACAAACCAGTTGAGATATTTAAATAATTCAGAACAATTTAAAATATAGACATCCCAGCGAATATTTAAAACTATGTCTTAAGTCTTTAAGTTCTGGGCACAAAACGGCAATCGGACAGCGTCGTTTAAACAGATGTAAAATATAGGTGAAATTCTCATTTTTAGATTTTTTTTCTGATTGAATGGAAAGAAATAATAAGCCGTTTACTTTGTTATTATCTACTATTTTCACTGTAATGAGAGAAAAAATAACTTCCTGTGTCATTTCCTTTTCTTCATATCGAGACTTCAACTTCTTAAAAACTCACATTTGTCAAAATTTGAGGTGTTATAAGTCAAAAGGTGGAGGGAGTACATGGACAAAATTTCGCATAAAAGTTCCTTTGTGTATATTCTAAAAACCCCTGAAAGTTTCATTCTATTACTCAAATCCCTCTATGAAATACAGCTTCTTTAAGTTGCTTAAAAAGTTATAGTCGTGTTAATATAACTTATCATTGAAAAATGAGTCTATTGTTAATAATGTTGAATTCTATCAGAGTAATCATTTAAATCACGTGTGTTAAGCACAAATATATTATGTTTTACGTTCCTTGTAGGTGCACAGATCTGTTTTATCTTCCTTCTATCTGCTGTTTAAGGAAAAACTTTGCTTAAAAAGCACTCATGTCCGATCTGATGGTTCGAATTCTTCCTGAGTGACATGTTTTTGTACAAGTTATATACGCAGCCATGTCATGCGAAGAGATGTTATTCTTTTCCTTAACCTAACAGAATCTATTGGCCTACATTTTGCTTGGATTTTGCGGTTAAAATCCGGCACTTGAGTGTCTGTTTTATTTCTATTTTGTTATAAACTATGTCATCATGTAAATATAGGTTATTCTTCCATTGTTATTCAAATCCTTCTATGGAATACAGCTTCTTAAAATTGATGCTAGAAAGTTACAGGACGGTTGTGCGACAGAATGTTAGCTAAACGTTGGCCGGCACTTCAGCTCATCAGCTATTGGCGAATCAGCGGTATCTTAGGATGCTGGATATAACGTCTGTGTTAGAGATTATTACTACTAAGAAGCAGGTCTGCGTATTTTATTAGACGTAACGAAAAGAGTAACATCCCCGTATGTAGCATTGGTATTCACTGTACATAACTTGAAAAGAAATCTGAGATTTTAACGCGTGATCCAAGTAAAATGTAGGCCAATGGATTCTATTAGGCCTAACGAAAAGACATCTCTTCGCATGACAGCTGCGTACGTACGTACAAAAACCTGTCACTCAGGAAGAATTCGTACCATCAGATAGGAGATTAGTGCTTCTTAAGTACAGTTTTTCCTTAAGCAGCAGATAGAAGAAAGCTAAAATAGCTCTGTGCACCAACAAAGAACGTAAAACATAATATATTTGTGCTTAACGCACGTGATTTAAATGATTACTCTGATAGAATTCAACATTATTAACAATAGCCTCATTTTTCAATGATAATTTGTATTGACACGATTATAAGTTTTAAGCAACGTAAAGAAGCTGTATTTCGTAGAGGGGTTTGAGTAACAGAATGAAACTTCCATGGATTTTAGAATATACACAAAGAAACTCCTAGGCGAAATTTTCTTCATGTATTTCCTCCATCTTTTGACTTACAAGTCAACCCCTTAAATTTTGACAAATTTGAGTTTTTATGAAATTAAAGTCTCGATATAAAGAAAAGGAAATGACACCGGAAGTTATTTTTTCTCTCATTACAGTGACAATAGTAGATAATAATAACAAAGTAAACGGCTTGTTATTTCTTTCCATTCAATCAGGAAAAAATCTAAAAATGAGAATTTCACCTATATTTTACAACTGTTTAAAAACCACGCTGTCCGATAGCCGTTTTGAGGCTAGAACTTAAAGTCATAGCTTTAATTTTTTTTTTTTATTATTTATTTTTATTTAGGGGGCCCACCTTTCCACCCCTGCCTCTCTGCGTTCTTTGCACAGGTTAGGTCGTGCACTTGCAAGGGCGTGCAGCGCGCACTACTTAGTGCTTCCCAGCCTGGGGCAGGCTTGTCCCTGGAGATTGTTGGATTGCCGGAGTTCCGACATTCCAGCGATCTCCTATGTTCCGTCTGTCTGAGACAGGTGGTGTTGCGGGACGGTCTTTGTGACCCGGCGTCCGGAATGTTCTCCGGGTCTTTGTTCCTAAGTTTGGAACTTTTGCTGGGAGGGAAGTCCCTATCCACATATATGCTTTATTTGATACGAATTACATATATTACATAGAAGACAAACACAAGACAACACAGGACAAAACAAACGTTAAACTGGAGTTAGGCTTCTTCTTCTTTTCTTCGCGCCTTCTGCTTCCCTGTAACGAAATAAAGAAAAAAGAAAGGTATTTTATTTTAGTCTCTTCTTCTTCTTTGCTGCATCTAAATTTGTCACAGGGCCGCTAGTATTTCACTGGAAAGTCCAGCTTGGCTATTCCTGTTCCTCCTTTCTTCATACAGTTGGATATATGTATGTCTATTCTTCTCCATTTACACTCACATACACTCTTGGGATTATTCACTAAGCTTCTGTGGGGTGCGGCTTCCGCAGCCCACATATACATTAGTTCTGTTTTCATACATAATTCCTCATTCTACACTATTTCACTTCATCCTGGTCCCTCCACCATTTCATTCACACTCTCACACTAATTGAGTGTCTTTTGCAGGATTTCCGTACAAAGCACTTTGCTACTGGTTTCCAGCAGCTCTCAAGTAGTCTTATATATTGCTCGAGTTTGTTGTTTTTCCGACTTTGTTATACTGTTTTAACGCGCAAGACGTTATATTTTGTCTATGTCTATTGTTCATGATCTGTTATTCGCGTTACACGGTTGTCGCGGTCGCGGTTCGCGTTTGCCACGGTTGTGAATCTCGGCTGTTGCGGTTTATAGCTGTCACAAAAAAACTCACTGGTTGCAGTTCTGGGTGTTTTTACATACGTCCCTCTCACGGTCTCCCAGCCCCGGCCACAAATTTTCTTCTGTGGTACTCTGAAACTTTGTTTGCCGTTTCGCGGAGGACCACCACCAGTTCTGGAGTTCTCAGAACTGTGTAAATAGGCGTATCCCCCAGG
>JAGDQP010027308.1:0-18194 GCA_022664845.1 Lepisma saccharinum
GAACAAACAACCATATTTTAGGAATTCCATCTTTTTCCTTTTGTAAAAGAAGGAAAGTAGGTGAGGTTGAATAAACAAACACTTAGTTCCACTTTCAAACTTATGATTATTTTTTTTTGTTACTTTCTTTCTCAGCGTTCCCATTTCTTTCGCTTTTACATACAACTCTGGTTGCCACACAAGTACACAAGCTCGCACACTATCATCCATATACAGGGCGTAAAGAGAAGGTGGTTACAAACTTTGGGAGGTAATTTTCAGACATCGAAACAAGAATGAAAGTTCATATAAACATGGATTAAATTCCGTTTCGTTTTCCAGATACAGGGTTTGCAACTTGGAGCCCAAAATCGACCCTTTGCAAATGGTAAATGCAATAAATATTTTGCCATAAATCTTGAACGATGCACTAAAATAAAAATTTAGTTTTCTGTCAGTCTTGAATAATATTGTATTTACTTACTTCTAACTGATGTGGTGAAATTTTTGCTCTAATAGTACACTTCGTAAGGGAGGCATTCATTTCTAGCTATTTTGGACCGAAAATATCTACTTGCGATTCCCCCTTCTATCACGAATTAATTTTTCTCACTTTGAGAATTGAATTTATCATGACAGTGAATAATTATCTTGTGTATATCATCGTTTTAAAGTCTTAACCATAATTTAATTTACGCAAACATATTAAATACTAAATAGACACTAGACTGATCATGACGTATTAAAAGACAAATTATAATTAATCCTGCAAATAGTAATTTTTGTGAACTCCAAGCCCTGCCCTGGATGATTTACATAAGTCTCCTTAACCTTATTTTTTTTTACAAACTCTGCCCTGGATGAATTTCTTAACTCTCCTTTACCGTGCCGAGTCGTCCTGGTCCAGCCGGTATCATCGCGGACTTTGGATCGGCAATGAGTAGGCACGAAGATTCATACTCACGGCCGACTATTCTGACTGGAATTTTTCAGGGGTTTTCTCAGTTTCAACAGTAAAATGGCGAGATGGCACCTTACCCTTCCGCGTCCACACTGAGGATCTAGGTGTTTCTGATTTTCCTCCGTTGTTTTGCGAAATATGGCTCACAGCAAATTAACAAAATATGAGATATATATTTGACAGTAACCATGATGACAGTGATATGGAAAATATATATTTGGGGTCATGAATCTGTAGATGATTCTGATTACGATTTTGAACAGAGTGATCATTCTGATACGGGCAGTGTATCTGTTAGCGACGAAATGTTTGCGATTTCAGACCCCGACACTTTGCAGAGGCTTGAAGATGCTTATAAGTGAGATCCTTAGTGTGCCAGGATCTCAAACTAGTCACACGAGAGGTTCTGTTAAAAACATGATTTAACAGTGCCTTTTCTGTCCTTGTGCCAATGACGGAAAAGCGAAGCTGGTGTGCCCCTCATACGAAAGGTCAATTTGCAACTCTCATCATGCTTTGCTATGTCATGCACCAGTCTTTGTATATAGTTTATTTTTAACTACCGTTCTTCGTGATGTCGCCTTACTCAAGTTGTGTTTGAGTTTCAGTAATAGTAAAGTAAGGACAGTAATTATTCTTAGTGTGTTGAATGTCCGGTTTTTAAATAGTTCGGAGTATGCAATCCTACTCTCTTTTGAAAGGGAAAGTATTAAACAAACCTAACCTAATGTAACATAACCAAACGAATAAGCAGCTGGAAATGAAACTAAACCAAAAAACAGAACTTAACGCGAGAACTAACCTAAAACCTACGTAATATTTGTAACAATCACACTTGTCTTATTTAAGTGCTAGGTTAATTAAATGAAAAAACAAAAGCCAGTGTTTTAAACTCAACAGTGAGAAAAACGACTATCAAATCGAAATGCAACAATCAGTAAAATACCATAGTAGCTGTAAAAATTGCTTTGAATTTTGAGTTAACTTTGATATCGTTTCTTTTGGATTTTAATTCTAAGAAGCCTTGGAAAGTCATATAAATTATTTTCCGAATGGGTGAGGTAAGTTTATTACTGTATTGTGTTTCTAACGCAATAAAAGAAAGTAAAATAATTGTTAAATATTGTGTATTCGCCCAGAAACCAAAACTGATCTCTTCAGTGTAAAGTATTAACACTAAAGTTATCCCTCCATAGTTACTCTTAAAAGTCACTATTAAAAAAAATATATATGTGGCTAGAGTTACCAGATCATTTTTTCCAGCGGAGGACAAATGTGGATTTTTGTTGCCAGCGGAGGACACCTAAGCTAAGAATAGTAGACAACTGTGGATACCTTTCATTTAAGAACCATTAAAGAAACCCTGTGGAAAAGAAACATTCCGTAATTTAGATTTCAGATTTTTACAGGGAAAGCTACGTAATATTTTACATTTCTATTGGGTATGAGAATTTTAGGTGTCAAATGGATTCGTGAAAACTTTTAAGAAATTGGATTCGCAAAATGAGAATTAAAGTACTGTGAATTTAACAGAATTCAAGTAAATGAAACAAGCACGAATGAAGCCTGGTCACTACAGAATGGAGAACATTTCAAGATATTTAGAAAAGGAGGGCGGACAGGATGACAAGATGAGAAAAGAAGGACATGTCATTCGAAAGGAGGACGTCCGATAACCCATTTTATGTACTTTAAGCAACGTTGGCTCAGTGCGTCATTAAATGTTGCATTGATAACATTTCATTAAATCTTTGTATGTATCAGATATCAAGAGGCTAATGCAATGGGGTAGACTTATGAATGGCGACCTAAGATCAGGTTCATCAGGAACATAACAATGGTTTCATACCTGACGTAAACGACGTGCTTGTTTTTTAATTCGAATATTTTTATATCACATATCTTGTTTACTTTTGGTTTCGAATGCATTCACAAAACGCATGAGGTGACACATTTTTATATACTCATGAACAACAGGTACAGAGTAATTACGGCCTTATGTTTTAGTACCAAATGGCAACTGGATGACTGAAAAGCGATTTGACTGGCATTCGATGTTAATGAATGTGAAGCAGCTTCTCGAGGACATCCAGCAGTCTATATTGAACTTTATCTTTCCTGAGTCACGTGGTTTTAGTTCATTCTTTTGTTTTAGAAGATGAAAGTTAAGTGTGATCAAGTAATAAGATTCTTAGGGTTCAAAATGTTTGTGTCACTACTTGTAAAATATCCTCTAGAACTGGTCATCTAACCGTAAGATTGCAGGCATTTTCAAGAACAGAAATGATAATCAAAATGAATTAAGCTAAAAACACTAAGATATATATCTACCAAATTTTTAGTACGAAAGTAAACAATACCTTCCAATTCAAGATCATAAAAATGTTATTAGCATTAATGGATACGGACGTAGAATATAAACTGATTGTAAATTATTGAGAATTGAAAACAAACATATTTTAGCAGAAAACGAAAGAAATATGGATTAAGGAATACTGGATTGCAAACTATTTTCACAAAGCACTAGAAAGATTTTTTTAAAAAGGTTTTTCTCCCTTGAAAGCGTACAGCATTTTTAGGTGGAAAAATTTTTAGTGGATATTTTGGTTATAAAATATTGGTGAGTAATATAATTCAATAGATCCGGGGATCTTGTTAGAAACAAAATGAGGTTAAAACTCCCACACTTTCCTATAATAGAAAAACAGAAAGCAATTTTCACTGAACTAAGTCTCAGGTATTTACTCACTCTTCATTAACAACTTCTCAATATATACAATTTTTTTAACTTTGTTGCTCTTGGGAATTACTGATTAGTAAAAAGGTTAGCTGAATTTCAAACTACATCTGTATATGAAATTGAAAGTGACTATGTGTACCTGAGCATCACGCATAAAGTACTTGACCGATTGGAACGATTTTTCGCACATGATCAGACACTGGGATCGAACTGGGAAGTCATGATATCACTTTGATTCTAAAATTATTATCTTCAGAGATAATGGACCATCTAATTCTCCATTGAATCCAATGGCTGTGGTAACAATAATGGTTTAAAAGCAGATCACCCGGCAACCCACACTACGATGTTGTTCGACGGGTTGACTACCTCTAAGTGGTAAAATTTGTCATGGTTATCAATTCATTAACAACGGTTATCTTAGGTAACACACCCCTAACAAAGCTGATTGGTGACAGTCACGATGACTATTGCCAACATATTTTATTTACCCCGCACTCGATAATTTAAATTTTGTGAAATAAACTATTCATTTGAAACTATTTCAACATAACAAGATAATCTATTCGTTTATATTTCGAAAATTGCAGAGTATTATTAGCAGATTTTGACTAAAACCACTTGCAATTATGCATATAACTATGCATTTTGAGACAAAATATGTGCTCTATTTTTGTTTTTAAAGTATACATCTGAATTTTAATAATCACACTAACAATTAATGTGTCAAAATGAGGAGGAATTCGAACAGCAAAATTCAGATTTGGTGCATCTGATAAAGTACTTGGTATGTGAAGGAATGAATATTTACCAAAGTTTAGCTACTGACAAGTAGACCGTCAATGAGCTTATATTTAAATCTACCCTGAACTTTTGCTAGGAGAATTTATGTCGTAATGAGCGTTAATATACAAAACAATTAGCTGCCAATATTAACTGCAAGGTATCGAGATAGGAGCTGGAATATTGGTTGAAGTGTACAAAAAGTATATTTTTATGATTCAATGAACAGAAGTCACTTTCGTCCTGGAATAAAACACTGCCGAGTTTTAGTGTCACTTATCACACCGTAGCACTCTTCGCTAGGGATATATTTTGGGGTTCTGGTGCCCCCAATTTTTTTTTTGTAAAATCCATGTAATTTTGATTATTTTACAAAAATAATAGTTCGGGTAGGCAACGCTGTGCTTCTAAAATCACTTGGTCCAGCATAGAAACGCACACTTCCTCACGTAAATATCTAGATACACCAACGTTCATTTCATTCTTTCCTATTTTTTAATATCATATTACACGAATGTACTCTTGCAGAGGAATATATTATTATATTGCGGCTTCATTGGTCACATAGCAACGCATAATATTTTCTATCTCCTGATTCCATGACCATCCCAGATTATTTTTTCATTCATATGTTCTATAGAATAAGATGAAGTACCAAATAATATATATTTTTTTAAAAAATCGAGAGGGTTGTATTTTTCAAGATGCAAGGTCAAAGGAGTGAATTACTTCTTGAGTAGTAAAAACTCACCAAATTTCGTGATAATCGGAGATGGTAGGGTTGTGAAGTGCACTTTGTTTTGGTGATGATTTTTTATGGAATGACCACTTTGTGAAATTAAAATAAATAATTCAATAATGACGTAAACCCTAAATAAAGTAGTCAGTGGTGAAAAAATAACGGAAACTTCAAGTTTCATTTCACTGTATGTTTGTTTATTGTTTTAAAAGAATATAACACGTTTAAGATATAATAACATTACCTATTCCATAGATAAGTATTTATTACACGTAAGTTTGAAACTGAGTTTAGCGTTACGTTCAATGTAGTCGAGTACCAACTCATCCAATCAGAGTCTGTGATTTTTCTTTAGGTTCTGTACTAACGTAAAGAACGCTTATTTGCAATCAGAGGAGAGACAAGTAGTTAATGGAACTTGGTTAAATGAAGTTCAAACTAATTCATTGAATGTGGTATTTGATTGGTGAGGGGGGAAGGGGTGTAATTGATCTGCACAGCACATTAATGTAATTAAGCAAATATTTTTGTTTACTTTTGGTAGCCGTACAAATAATGATGTATTCCAAGACCATAAAAAATTACTTCTATCAGTAAGCTTTGAAATGATAATCAAAATGTATTCATTTTATTACTCAATTCTGGAATGAATTCAAGTTATGGTCTTGTAGTCCGTAACTCATAATCACTTCACGTCAATGTATGGGAAAGAGTAGCTCTTTGCGCACCAAATACAGTAAATTAAAATAAAGTTATTGACGTAGCTATTTTTTTTAAACTAATATTAAATTGATTTTCATTTGTTTTGTCTTTCTAGTGCCATATTCCATGGAAATGTTCCAAGAGCAACGAACACTTGATCACAGACTTAACGAAAGTATTACAGTGTCCTGTATGTTGGAAAATCTTATCAGCACCTATCTTTGAGTGCCACAAGGGTCACAGTATCTGCCAACGATGTCGCTTCAGAATCTTGCGCTGTCCCATATGTAGAGGTCACTTCATCAAACAAAGAAATCTAGCCGTTGAGCGATTGTCAACGGTTTTACCGCTTTTGTGTCAGTATGATTGTGACGGTTGTGATGTGGCTTTACCGCGAGATCTCCGCACGTTGCATGAGTTCGACTGCCCCTATCAGCCGTTTCCATGCATGTTCGAAACTTGTTCTGATCAACTCAAATCCCGCACGACAGAAATTGTAAATCATCTGAACTTGCGACATAATGGATATACACCACATAAGCATCCACAATTCCGAATGAAGATGAACTTAGATAAGCGTGATACAAAATGTTTAGAGCTCATCCAAGCGTACCAGAGAGTATTTCAGTTAACTTGTTTTGTAGATACCGGAAACTTGGGCTGTTGCATTGCTTTGTACGGTACCAGAAACGAGAGCAGGCTGTATAAAGCCACAATACACATCCACGGTAAACCTAGTATCGCAGCCATTTCTTTCACTGGACCTGTCATATCTGTACTGGATAAACATATGATGTATTACCCAAGAAGAAATAGCTGCATCTTCAGAATTAGCCACATCCAATACTTGGCTCTGAGTTCGATAGTTGCTCATCGAAACTCATACGTTTTGGTGGATTTTATGGTTCAACCTGATAACGTAACAATGGTTCGAGGTGGTGCTTCCAACAATATCATCATCAACAACGCAACGATGACCACCAACAACAATTAGAAATAGCAAGACAAAAATGCACTTTAATACATCGAATATAACAAAACTACTAGCAGGGGAAGGAAGATGGATATCACAAATTCAACGCATATTAAATGATAATTATAAAAAAAGGCGCAAAACATTTCTGAAAAGCAAAATGTATGGTAAAGTTATCAGACTGTATTTTTAAAATTCGTAATATATACAGAAAGAAGACTGTTGTAAGTTGAAGAAGAATGCGTGTGTATTATGAGAGGGAAAGCATTTTATATATATTATATTATTGCATTATTATTATTATTGTTATTGTAATTCATCGAACGTTGAGTTCTGGTAATTTACCTTACGTTTGTACATATGAAGCACGAAGAATTTAGTCCATAAATATTTAACGCTTGTATGTTGTGTTTGTTTCTGATAAAATTAACCACAGTTCATAGTACAAGAAATTAAAAATATTTTTGAGATCTATTTCAACATGTCGATTCCAGAAGTCAAGAGATACATACAACTTAACGGATGAAGAAAATGTTTGGGGCATTTTTTTAATAGCCCAGTGCACAAAACTGTCATATTTTTTTTACAAAGAAATTTCGGACCTTAATGTGTCCATGGACAGAAAGAATATGACAATTTTGTGTCACATATGTAAAATGTTACCTGGAACCTTTTTTATTCCTTAATGTCACTTGTATCACTTGGCTTCTGGAGTGGACATATTACTCGTACGAAGAATGTGATTAGTAGACATACATGTTGTTTAGCTAGGAAGATAGGAAGGAACTATACTGATGACTCCTTGATGCGTTGAGGAAAGCCCTTGGTGAGAACGGCAAACCCTAAGACCTCACGATTGAGAGGTAAGCACACTTCCGTTGAGCCAGCATGCAGCACATAGTCTCCTTTGGCCATATGTATGGCTTCGATCCATATGCTAAGATCCGAAACATACATACATATCATATCACACAGAGCCGGCTCGAGGGATGTTCGAACTGTTCCTGCGAATAGAGCGTCACAATTTTGGGTGGGAATGTAACGTATGAGTTCGGAAAATAAAATTATTGTTTATAAGGGCGCAACAAAAATTTGGAACAGAGCGCCGATTGACTTAGAACCGACTCTGATATCACGTATGAGAATACAAACATATTATTACGAAGCAACAGTTAAAAATTTGTTACTGGAGTGTACAGTTTAGTAGATGACTTTCGTTATTATTATTCATTGCTTATATCTCTACACGTTTTGTGAAAGAGATATTGGATGGACAGCGTCAAGGTTACGTGGGCAAAATATTTCTTAGAAAGAAAGTAAGACGGAGTCTGAAGGAATTAATCATGGAAATGTTTTGCAGCAGCAATTGGGATACCTATAAAATATCTCAATACATTGTTACAGGTCCATAATTTGATAATGTTATGGTCTTCATCTTCTTTAAATGTAACATCGCAGACTTAAAAGTTCCTATTCCGGAGGTTATTAACCCTGCAGTTTTTTTGTAACACCAGTACTTGCGTGGGGTTTTCTTTGACCCCAGCTAAAACAGAGTCACAAATTCACGCTGTTAGCGAATTTAGCTTCAAAACTTCATGTATATGTTCAGAAACTCATTCAGAAAAGGTATAAACATGCACCTAAAAAGAATCAAACCAATTCGAACTGTTGTCAGTTAAAAATTACTGGGTCAGAAAAAGATCCCACGTGAGTACCGGAGGGTTAATGTTTTGAAAGAAAAATCGGGAATAGGAAACGAGAGGGTGGAACCATTCAATTATGGAGGTAATTCTGTGCGGTGTTACCATTTTCATGTAATAATGACACACGTCGATGGCAGTGACTCCCAGTCCAAATGATGAAAAATGAAGTTAGATGTGTCAATTTCGTATTATTGAATCACAGTTTCAGCAGAAATATGGCAACACCGCACAATATTAGTAAATCATGCACAATCGAATAGGTCCACTTCGATCCACTCTTTCGATCTCTGTTGCCGAAAATGCTCTGTTCAACAGCATGTTTTCCATCCCCTGCTCGGTGAGACGTGAGTTATCGACACCTTGAGAGGAAGAAGAAAAAGGCTTTGGCAACTTGAAGATTCTGTCTTGTTTTGGTGTATATATATATATATGAAAGATCATAAGCGGATATAGAGAAGTTTCTTCGTGTGTGCGGGTAGGGGAGGTGGAGTAAATACTGAAGTATCACGGGAGTTAGTATTTGTCAAACAAGATTATTCAAACACGAATATTTGTCAAACACAAGAGCGAAGGTCTCACTGCTGCTGCAGTTACCTTATAACAGCTGAAGCCTGTAAATGTCGTCTCCTAACTACATACAGTTAGCAAAACTACATGTATAGTGCACGCGCTGCTCTACTGGTTAAATTTGGCAGGACAAGCAGCAAGAGTAGAAGCCTAGTTAAGACTAGCTCTGCAAAGTAAGATCCAGCTATCCTGGAATCGCTTCCTTGCGGCTATGGTCATTCACTATGAAGTTACCTGAAAGGCATTATAGACACATTGATCATATTGTCTTCCGGTGAAGGTTATCATCTTGGAAGCGGTTCAGATTCGAGTCTTGCTTACTCATTCACCCTAACAAAAGTTTTCCTGAATTTACAGTTATAAAAGGCAAATACTTGAATTTGTACGTAAAGTAGAAGCCATGGTCACTTCCTTCTCCACCCATTACCTCAGAAAATATCATCAATCTATTTATTACCTAACAGTTTAAACCTTAGACGTTCTCGCCACTACCTTCAGACACTGTTTGGTTCCGTCAATCAGCAATAGGTCAGTCACATGGGTTATTGCGACCTTTCAGAAATCAGGAACTTGCAGAGTTCCAATCTCGCTGTTATCAGGTGCACAATTTTAAACGAAAGTTTTTTTTGTGTGTGTTTGTACATGCTAAGTAAACATTACCATGAAAATCATTACTATCTTCTGTATTTTGGTGTTGATTTTACTGTGTGTATCAAAATAAGGTGTCAGGGAGACTTGGACATGTCTCATCCAGCCGAGGCAGATAACTACAAAGGCTTCCCATACATCCATGTGGCTCTATTTTTATCAAATTGTGGTGTTTCAACGTAAAATAGTACCCTCCCCAGATTTTAAAGAAAATAGTCGCACTAGAAGGGAGAAAAAAATACTTCTGTACCAACTTTAGTTCTGTATATAATTTTTATCCAGCGTTTAACTCCATGTTTTCATGCTTCATTTAAAAATCACAGAAAAATCATTTCTGAGAAAGCTTTCCAAGCGATTTCCACTTCCGCCTTCCATATTCTCTCCACTCGAAATAGCTTTATGTCACGTTTAAAGTCCCGGCGAGAATGGTAAATAACCCGTGAAGTAGATAGACACGGAATCTCCTTTGTCCTGTATGCATAAAGTACTCCATTTTCTGGCTTCTGTTTAACCTGTTCCAAGTGTCCAGAGCGGATAAATAAACTCCATCAATTAACCCAAAATTAGTTGAGGGAAAGAAAGGGAAAGAATGCCATTTAGTTGACTTAGAGCCTATTCTACTTTTAAACTCACACGTGCCAATTGTTTCAGAAAAGAATAGAACTTTTTTTCCCATTCTTAAGTCGTATTTTCGTTTTAAACAGTCTGTCCTTTATTCGAGGATAGAGAACTGAACATCAGGTTTTATTGTATGGTGGATGGCACTCAATGATGATGCGTAATTGAACTTCTGCTTGTTATAGGTTACTCTCGACGATATAATAACTTCATTTAGGATATAAAATCCGATTGTATCATTCATATTCAAAGAAAATCCATCTGATCCTTCGCATCTCTCAGCTTGAGGAAAGAATTAACAATCTTTTAATGCCTATTTCGTTAATAAATATTTACTATCCTTTGTGTTTCTTCCTCTTCTATAATACAAACACTATATTGGTAGTACACAGTAAACTCTCTTGCATCGGAAAAATCATTATATGTTTAAGGTAAGATGTAACTAGATTATGAATTGGTAAAAGGACTTGAGTCCAATATTTCCTGCTTTAAATAAACATCATAACTTTTTTTCTTTTTAAATGTCATTTATGGATTGAATATCCAGCTATGACCTAAGACCTAAGACCTTCGCATCTGAAAGATTTCTTCCCTCGGTGATCCCTTTTCCAGAGGCAAGAGTGGGAAAGGAAGCAGCTAGAGTCTTAGATTGACCTGGCGAAACATAGGAAAATTTATCAGCACGACCAACAGCGGTGCTCGAACAAGCGTGCCTCCTCATGGCCAGTCCATAGTGCGTAAGGCCACTGAACCACTAGGCCTGGATCATTATCAAGCCATCTAACATAATATGAAAAGTAACCAAATATAAAACCTCGATTCAATACGTTACCAACCCAATAACAATTAGTAAGGGATCTGAAAAGAATGATTTTGACATATTTTTGACCGAAGTTGGCCGTCATATTGGCTTCTAAGTATTTATTTTATGGAACTTGGAATTCCTACAATCCTTTTCTGAAGAAAATAATCCATACTTAGCTGGAAAAATTCAGTAGGCCCATACGAAATACTTTATAATCCTTCATTTTCCAGTTCCCCATTTTGAGCGCTCAGGCTCCCAGTTTTGAGAGGTGGTTATCGTATAAGCAAAGACAACAACATAGTGATAGTATTGAAGTTCATTGAATTAAAAAATTTTCTCTGTGAAAAAAAAAGACGAGAAAAGTCCTTTGACAAATTTTCGACCAAATATGGCCGCCATTTTGCTGTAAGACCAGTTTTATTTTTTGGGAACATTGCTATGCTTTATATATAAAAAATGGTGGCGAAGGATCAGGAGGATGCATCTGAAGTCCATTAAAATAAATTGCAGAAAATAGGCCTTTAATCAATTTTCGACCAAATATGGCCGCCATTTTGTTCTGAAGCGAGTTTTATTATTTTGGAAACCCAACAAATTGTATTTAGACCATAATAAATAAACAAGAAAAAAAAAATAGATCCAAAGGATTAGGAGGGAGCGGATGCACAGGAAGGCCCACTTGCTCTCCGAGTAAATTATTTATTGCCAGTAATTAATTACGTTCTGTTTTGCACTTACTATTTGATGGAACAAAAATTCCGTTGCAGTTTATTCTAAATCATGAATTAGAAGTAGCGAATGAATATTTTTTTTTTTTTTCAATCCGAGTACGGGAAAATCATTTATTATATTTTAGCCACAGAAAAAAAAAGTATCCAATTGAAAACTCGAGTTGCAAAATGAGAAACGGTATATCTGATAGAACAAGTGTGCCAAGTGTACCATATGGAGCGGGTGAGACTCAAATTTGGTGGGAGGAAAGCAAAACTGTCATAGTTATTTTGTGACAGCACAAAATAAACCTACGCATGTATGAAATTACTCTTGCCAGTAGAGTTGAATCTAACGTCAAAGAAAGAATAAAAGTAGTAGTTAAGTTATCCTGGAAACCTCCATTTTGAATCTGATTAGAATTTTATAAAATATATAAAGGTAATCAAGCGATACCTCAATCTGGATTAGAATGCTCGGAAAAATCCTACACTGAAATTTGTTTAACTTTATCTTCATTCACGTAGAATTTATCTATTGTCAGTTTTTATTTATCAGAATCTACGACATGTTTTCGAGTATTATTGAATCACATGTAACTGAAATATATCTACAAGCCAAGAAACATAACGGCGTCATATAAATTTCAGTTTTTTTGTTATTAACCCAGAACGCTACCCATTTCATTACATCAGTTTATATACAATGCTTTGTATTATACAAGTACGTTGTATAAATACTGTTTATATGTGTATATTAATGTGTAAATGAGATTCCACGCAGTACCAAACAGATTTTGAATTTTGTCACGTTTTCGTGGATCCTAATAATTAAAGCATCTAAGGCATAATAACTTCAATATGAATAAAGATAACGGATTCCATTCAACATTCTAGCTCAGATAAATATACTGCATCACTATTTCCAAATTTATGCAGAATTGAAAATGATGGAATTCAAGATGGCGCCACAAAAAAAGCTAAACTATTCTTTCCGTGGTCCTCTGTGCAAGTGTGGTGATATGACTAGTCTACAATTACGCATGCGTAAAACTCGTAGGTTTAGTTTGTGCATTCAGTCTTCTCAGATTTACTTCGCAATATTTCCCCTTAAAATATTGAAAAAATTCACCATTTTTGTAAATTGAAAATTAGAACATAAAAGTGTCGAGAATATTCATCATAATTTCCCGATTGTTGACTTTTTCTTTTACCCTTCATGTGATCCAAATTTTCCTGTTTTTCGGGAACTTTCCCTCCACCTAACGACACTGTAACACAGTCGTTTTCTCCTCCCACAATTTTAATATACTTTAGAATGTTATATCAGACACATCATTGTTTCATGCCGTAACTTTTCATCTTGAACAATTTCTTTGGTAAACAGGCCAGGGTCGATAGCAATTTTCTAACTTACAAATAAATTTTACTTGAGGAAAGTTAGGGTTAAAGCTCACAATACAATTTGCCCGAAAGAGATTTCAAGTAAATCTATTTTTGGTCTTCAAATGAAATATTATACAAAATTTCTCCTGACAGATCTGAATATAACTGACAAAAATAATCTGTCAAGACGGTTAACATGTGGGTTTACATAGAGTTATATGGTTACACACTATTGTTTAGCTGATAGCGACATCTATTAATGTGGACAGTAACGCTTGTTTATCATAAGTTAGATTTCTGAAATACAAATGGGAGTTCTACTTCACTGTTCCATTAAATAATTATACTTTCATATTCGAATTAATAAATTAAGACAGGATTGACACTGAAAGATTTTTTTAGAACACGAGAACAATAATAAATAATCTATGGAAATAAATTTATGATAACTCTGGCTGTCATTGTTTATATTTTAACTCAAAAAGGGCTTAGCAAGTTACAGTGGCAGTTGTACCCAAATACACCTATTTAAGCTACGTTTATGATTGCCGAATGAAGCTTAGAGGGGAATTTCTATTAAACCGTTTAATTCCTTTGACAACAGAATTCTTACGTCGCGAAAGCTGTCTATGTCTCACTCCCTCAATCATAAACATTGCTTAAATAGATGTATGTAGACTACGACTGTGTTTTGTTAAGTCCACAGCGCTTACGTCATTTGTGACGATGTCGCCGTAACTTTGAGCTCATTACCTCCGAAATATGAAAAATTTTGAATTTCTCCCCAAGTTTGGGGCGATATTTCAGGGACACCCTATATAGGGTACCATATAGGGTCTTCTGTCGAAAGTGGACGGTTTTTCAGACAACTTCAGATCTCTGAATTCATTCCAATCTTGCATCTTCCATTTTATCTTCATTAATTCTGTCAAGGAGTTGGATTTCTCTTCCTCGTTTTCCCCTCAACTATATCTTGAATAGTAAACATAATATCATCACTAAGTTTCTTCTGCCGACGGTGACAGACCCTTTAACCAAATTTAACCTTTCCCAATTGTCCAGGCTACTCATAAATTTATTTCTTAATAATATTATCAACGAATTGCTTTCGTCCGTTTCTTCATTCGCATTAATTCATTCCTTCAGCAGCTAGAAAAATCAATGTCTATTAAAAATGCTGTAACAGTTCTCTCTTCTCAGTTATGATAACTTTTGCTATAATCTTACTTATTGTCTATGAATCAATTTTGTGATAATTTTCTGACTACAAACAAGTATGACAGGCAATGGAGATTCGTTCACAAATGAAAACAATAACTAGCAAATAGTGTCCTAGGAATAGCACATCTTCTTGTCTTCTAGTATTAGCAAAGAAACTTCCTTTCCGTTACTATAGCGATCGCACGGAACCCACACGGATATCGGTTATACCGTGAACCTAACATTTTTATACAATTTACATCAGTCAAGCATTACTATATTCCAGGCGTTTACGAAATTTGCATACTATTTCGACATTGTAGTGACTATGGTCCAGGATAAAGTGGATCGCTTTGGGTGGTGGGTCAAGTGCGGGTCATGGTGATGGTAGGTCACGTAAGAATCGACCCACAACTTTCTGATCCACTCTATATCTTCTGTATACGTGCCTTCGTTGAGTCAATTTCCTGGATCACAGAAAGACAGATAAACAGGATAAAAAAATTGGCGGGCTGTCGTTAGAAATGGTATTACAGTTCTCGTCAATCAACTGTATTCTGACAACACAAAGTACTCCCTCCTCCCAACACACACACAGTGACTTCAATTTTATGCTGCTATTTGAGGAACAATAGAAGCGATCGCATATCCTATCGGCAGTCAGTGGACGCTCACCTTTGATAGTACATTCAATACATGTACAAAACACAAAACCCTGCCAGCCAAACAATTAACCGATAACAGAACATCATAAAAGCTCAATACACCAAACCGCACAAAAGCACAGCTCGAGAAATAACGACTATTCAAGCAATTCACAGTCAAAACAGTCAAACATCTTGGAACAATGGATGGGTAAAATTTAGCTTAAAAAAAAATAGCGTATGCGCCACCATAAATAGTGTAATGAGACCATTAGAAATTGACAAGATGTTTACGGGCGAATTAGAGTTTTCAAATATTGATGTCTAGTTGAAATTATAGGCTGCGAAATATTTTAACGTATTGGTAAAATATCGTACTGAATTTTGAATTTTTCTTACTTAAAAACTGTTCTAGCAAGAACAAACGATGTGCAAGGTTTGAACTCATAAAAATAAGTCTCTGTAAACTTATCTGTGGTTTACAATCTATTCTCTCTCTTTCTCTGTCTGTCTCGACTTATATACAACGTACGCATAATTGCTCTATCGAAAATCAAAGATTGTGTCATAAATGATTAACTGGATCGCCTAGAAAGATGTCAATGTCACATCGTCTCAAACCACAGTGAATTAGCGGTACATTGTTAGATTGCTACTTTAATTAACTGTATCTGTACAATATATACACGCAGAACATAAAATAAAATGCAAGTACATATTTTTAATGTTTTAATGTTCACAATGCGCTTCCAACTATTAAATAATAACATTAATCATGTACCTAATCTATTTTTAAATGCTTTTTTTTTGTAGATTCTGCACAAATGCGTATCAAGCTTTTTTCTTGAGAGGGGAAGAGATCACATAATATGATGGTACATCTTGTAAACATGCCTATAAAGATGTTTGAAAAGTAGGAATATCTACAGAAATATTGTCGCTAAGTGACTGATACAATAGAATCCAGTTCGCCTCCTTTTACCGTAGGTTTTTCTAGCAGTGAAATAACATTCACATGACCAACGTCTGTGGATATTGTATTCATTAGGTCTCGATTGTAAACACTGTTCTACTTTCTCAAGTTGGACGTTTTCACACATAACGATATTTATCATAGTCACATCCGACAACGGTAATATCGTGTCGTACTGTGATTTCAACACGTTACGATATTTCATTGCAGTTGCAACCAACAGAGAGAATCTCATGTTTTATTGCGCACAGTGAAAAAAAAGTATGTGTTAATTCAACACTTTTAGATGTCCCAGTGTGACTACTTTTTTGCGTTAAATCAACACAACACACGATGTTCATTTCCGCACTAGCAGCAAGAAAAGAAATAAAGTTACGGCTACAGCGAGATTTGAACATGGGTTACTGAGTTAGAAATTTAGCGTCTTACCGTCTGGGCTAAATCGCAAGACAGAAAGAAAACCCCACTAGATTCAAACAGTATAGAGATCACAAATATATTGCTGAACCCCAAACACAAACAAAGTTACTCGCACGACTTATGTCATTGTTTCATTACTTCTTCCATTTATCCATTAAGAATCAGAATTCCTATTTGTTGAGAATATGTTCCATTTTTATGAAAGCAAGCGATCAAGATATCGACAGGCAAACCCTTGATGTCTAATTAACACCGTGTTTTGTGTTGATTTAACACAAAAAAGTGGTAGTCACGCTCGGACACCGAAAAGCGTTGAATTAAAACAGGCATGTTTTCTTCACTGTTTTACTTGACTAGCTTGTCGTAGCGAAAAGTTTTTGTGGGAAAAGTAGTACTTATATGGATGGTTATAAATACTTTCTCCGTTAAAGAGAGACCCATAGACAAACAAGATTTTATATACGGTGACCTGTATGACCGCAATAGCATTTGCAACATATCCCCTACGGATACGTGGGGTATTACTGTGTAAGAAAGGTTTTATCAACTAAAATTTGTTCCTGTAGAGATGACAATGACAAAAAAAATCGTTTAAGTTTACATCAGATTGATGACCAAACTCATTCTGTCGCCTTCCACGAATGATGTTGAAGTAGTTCTGGAAAGAAATATGAAGCTGTTACCCTGCTCAGCGAACTTACGTCAATCGAGCTTATGTGCGACACGATTTAATGGCAGATCCTGGTTCATCCATTGCGGATATGACCGTTTTAGTACAGCAGACGTGAAAGCCATCACACTGAATGACATCCAAAACCTCCATGACGGGACGCTTGCGCACATGTATGCTTAGATTCATTGTGGTTTTGACTATGATTACTGAAGAAAAGGATGGTTACATTTGACATACCGCTACTTGTGAACTGGAAATTGTGATCTTATAATTTGTATGGATGTAACTTCACAACTTTTCTTTTAACTCCACAAACCTGTGAGTTGCATGAGAATCGATCAGGGTTGTAGTCTGGATGAGCCAGGACTTCCCAATGGAATTTGCGGAGTGCGGTTTGATTACTGTTGGCTGTATGGAGCATAACAACCTTCTGTGGAAGACCACGTCTCTTGGTCTTTATCTACTGCCGCCTGTTGCGCCACCTGTCTACTGAGTTTATGGAAGCTGTGAATTGCCAATGGGAGAGAGTACTGACATGCCATTACATTGCTTTCGTTTTGAAAGCTTCTGCCGAGCTTCATTTGACAGCCCCTTAATATAACTGAATGAATAAATATTAAAGGCAAAATGTGAAAGATCGAACAATAGTCTTAATTCGAAGAATAAGATACTTATTGCAAGTTATTTTACATATACAGTGAAATTGCTATCGAATTTGAATTTTTGTTGTCTGAGAGTATAGTGCAATACATAAAGTGACGCTCTTACCTGATCTAGTTTCAACAACTCCTCTGGCGTATCGGGAAGTTGTCCTAAGGTGAGTGGCGGGTTCAGGTTCACTTCTTTCCCTAACGACCGAACCACTTCCTCTCGATTGTAGCGGTCCGCGAAGACACAGGATGCTGGGATGAGACCGTGGACAGTGTAACTGATTGCTCGAACAAGTATCCTGAAATAAAAAAGAGAGAAA
>JAGDQP010027309.1:0-25118 GCA_022664845.1 Lepisma saccharinum
AGGTCCCCTCAGGTGTCCAGGAGATGATTCCGTGCTGAGTGCGTGAAAAGGAAAGAAGGTAAAGATGTGTATAAGAAGTAACTTCTCTTTGAGGGAAGCTCCTGATCTCTTTAGGTGGACTGATCGGCCGAATATCGTACAAGACTCTACCATCTGGAACTTTCATTTTTGTTTTGCTCTACCAACGAAGTATGCACTGTAATGCGGTGTTAACCTTAAAAGTAGGGTCCTCTGAGCTAGGCTTCTTCCGGAGGACTGTGGACTAAGTCTCTATTTCAAGGTACTATCTCGGATGAAAACCCATCATTTAAATTAACTAAACCCATCATATAAGTGAAGGAAACTCATCATACATGTCAAGGAAAACCATCATACATGTCAAAGAAAGTCATCATACATATCAAGGAAACCCATTAAACATCTCAAGGAAACCAATCATACATGTCAAGGAAACCCATCATATATGTCAAGGAAAAGCCATCATATATGTCAAGGAAACCCGTAAAATATGTCAAGGAAACCCGTCAAATATCTCCAGGAATCCCATCACATATCTCCAGGAAACAAATTACGTATCTCCAGGAAACCCATCATATATTTCCAGGAAAATCAACAAATATCTCAAGAAAACCTATGGAATATCTCAAGGAAACCTATGAAATATCTCAAGGAAACCCATTATATAAGTCAAGGAAACACATCATATAAGTCAGGGAAACCAAACATACATGTCAAAAAAACATATCATATATATCAAGGAAACCCAATATATATGTCAAGTAAAAGTCATCATATATGTCAAGGAAAACACATGATATATGTCAAGGAAACCCGTCATATATGTCAAGCAAACGCATGAAATATCACCAGGAAATAGATCAAATATCTAGAGGAAACCCTCCACATATCTCCAGGAAACCCATCACATATCTCCAGGAAACCCATCACATATTTCTAGGAAACCCATCACATATCTCCAGAAATCCCATCAAATACCTCAAAGAAACCTATGGAATATCTCCAGGAATCTTATTAAATATCTAAAGGAAACCAATCATACAAGTCAAGGAATTCCATCATATAATTCAAGGAAACCCATGATACATGTCAAAGAAAAAAATCATACATGTCAAGGAAAACCATCACACATGTCGAGTAAACTAATCACACATGTCAAGGAAACCCATTATACATGTCAAGGAAACCCATTATACATGTCAAGAAAACCCATCATATATGTCAAGGAAGCAAATGAAATAGCACCAGAAAACCCATCAAATATCTCCGGGAAATCCTACACCTTTCTCAAGCAAACCCATCACATATCTCCAGGTATCCCTTCACATATCTCTAGGAAGCCCATCATATAACTCCAGAGATCCCATCAATTATCTCAAAGAATCCTATGAAATATCAGAAGGAAACCTATGAATTATCTAAGAAAACCTATAAAATATCTGAAGGACACCTATGAAATATCTCAAGGAAACTTATGAAATATTTCAAGGAAACAAGAAATATCTCAATAAATAAATATGGAATATCTCAATTAATACATATGAAATATCTCAATAATAAATAGAAAATATGTCAAGAATAAATATGAAATATCTCAAGAACAAATATGAAATATCTGAAGAAAAAATATAAAAGATCTCAAAAATAAATATGAAATTATCTCAACATTATGAAATATTTCAAGAATAAATATGAAATATGTCAAGGAGATCCATATTATATGTTAAGGAAACCATAGACTTTCTCAAGGAAACGCATAATATATGTCAAAGAAACGCATCATACATGTCAAGGATACGCATCATACATGTCAAGGAAACCCATCATATATCTGAAAGAAACCCGTCATATGTGTCAAGGAAACCCATCAAATATCTCAAGGAAACCTATTAATTATCTCAAGGAAATCTATCAAATATCTCAAGAAAACCTATGAAATATCTCCAGGAATCCTATGAAATATGTCAAGGAAACCTGTGAAATATCACAAGGAAACTTATGAAATATCTCATGGAAACCTATACAATATCTCAAGACAACATATCAAATATCTCAAGGAAGGCTATCAAATATCTCAAGGAATGATATCAAAATATCCCAAAGAAACCTACCAATTTCTCAAGGAAACCTATGAAATATTACAAGGAAATCTATGTAAAGTCTCAAGGAAACCTATGAATTATCTAAAGGAAATCTATAAAATATCTCAAGGAAACCCATCATATAAGTGAAAGAAACTCATCATAAGTCAAGGAAACCCATCATACATGTGAAGAAATCCCATCATATATGTCAAGGAAACCTCTCTTATATGTAAAAAAAACCGTCATATATGTCAAGGAAATCCATCAAATATTTCCAGGAACCCCAGCAAATAACTCCAGGTAACCCATCAAATAAATCCAGGAAAAAGATCTAAATATCCAGGAAACAAATCAAATATCTCCAAGAAACCCTCCACATAACTCCAGGAAGAAAACCACATTTCTCCAATAAGAAAACCACATTTCTCCAGGAAACCCATCACATATCTACAGGAAACCAATCACATATCTCCAGGAAAACCATCACATATCTCTAGGAAAACCACCACATAACTCCGGAAATCCCATCAAATATCTCAAAGAAACAAATGAAATATCTGAAGGAAACCTATGAAATATCTAAAGAAAACCTATCAAATATCTGAAGGAAACTAAAGATATATCTCAAGGAAACTTATGAAATATCTCCAGGAAACTTATGAAATATCTCAATTAATAAATATGGAATTTTTAAAGAATAAATATGAAATATCTCAAGAATAAATATGAAATATCTCAAGAAAAAAATTATCTCGAAAATAAATATGAAATTTTCTCAATATTATGAAATATCACAAGAAAATATATGAAATATGTCAAGGAGATCCATATTATATGAAAAGGAAACCCATGAACTTTCTCAAGGAAACGCAAAATACATGTCAAGGAAACGCATCATACATGTCAAGGAAACGCATCATACTTGTTAAAGAAAAACGTCATATATGTCAATAAAACCATCAAATATCTCAAGGAAACCTATCAGATATCTCAAGGAAATCTATCAAATATCTCAAGGACACATATCAAATACCTCAATAATACATATCAAATATCTTAAGAAAATATTTCAAAGAAACCAATCATACATGTCAAGCAAACCCATCATTCATGTCAAGCAAAGCCATCATATATGTCAAGGAAACCCATCATACATGTCAAAGTAACCCATCATACAACTCAAGGAAAACCATCATACATGTCAAGAAACCTCATCATATATGTCAAGGAAACCCGTTTTATATCTCAAGAAAAACCGTTGTATATGTCAAGGAAACCCGTCGACCATCTCCAGGAAACCCATCAAATTTCTAAAAGAAACACTTTAAATATCTCCAGGAAACCAATCAAAATCTCCAGGAAACAAATCAAATATCTCCGAGAAACCTATCAACTATCCCAAGGATACCTATGGAATATCTCAAGGAAACCTATGAAATATCTCAAAGAAACCCATCATATAAGTCAAACAAACCCATCATATCAGTCAAGGAACTCATTAAACATGCATGTGACGGAAAGCCATCACACATGTCATGAAAACCCATGATACATTTCAAAGAAACTTATCATACATGTCTAGGAAACCCATCATACATGCCAAGGAAACTCATCATTTATGTCAAGGAAACTCGTCACTTATGTCGAGGAAACCCATCAAATATCTCCAGGAAACCTGTTAAACATGTTAAGGAAACCTATGAAATATGTAAAGGAAACCTATCAAATATGTCAAGGAAACCTATGAAAAACCTCAAGGAAACATATCAAATATCTCAATAAATAAATACGAAATATCTCAATAATAAATATAAAATCTATCAAAAATAAATACAAAATATCTCAAGAATAGGCATTAAATATCTCAAAATTTAAAAATTTTCAAGATTATGAAATATCTAAAGATTATGAAATATCTCAAGAATCAATATGAAATACGTCAAAAATAAATACGAAATATGTCAAGGAGACCCATCATATATGTCAAGCAAACCCATGAACTATCTCAAGGAAACACATGATACATGTCATGGAAAATCATCGTACATGTCAAGAAAACGCTTCGTACATGTCAAGGAAATCCAAAATACATGTCAAGGAAACCAATCATATATGTCAAGGAAACCCATCATATATATCAACGAAACCCATCATTATTATCCAGTAAACAGATCATATATATTTCAAGGAAACCTGCCATATATGTCAAGGAAACCCATCAAATATCTCCAGGAAACCCAACACATCTCCAGGAAATCCATAACATAGCTCCAGGAAATCCTTCACATATTTCCAGGAAAATATGAAATAAGTCAAGGAAACCTATGAAATATATCAAGGAAACCTATGGAATATCTCAAGAAATCCTATGAAATATCTCAAGCAAACCTCTTATATATCTCAAGGAAACGTACCAAATATCTCAAGGACGCCTATTAAATATCTCAATGACACATATAAAAAATGTAAAGGAAATCTATCAAATATATCTCAAAGAATCCTATCAAATATCTCAAAGAAACCTATCACACATATCAAGGAAACCCACCATCCATGTCGGGGAAACCCATCAAAAATGTCAAGAAATCCCGTCATACATGTCATGGAAACCCATCTTACATGTCAGACAAAACCAACCATATATGTCGGGGAAACCCATCAAAAATGTCAAGGATACCAATCATACATGTCAATCAAACCCATCTTACATGTCAATGAAACCCATCATACAAGGCAAGGAAATCCATCTTAGATGTCAAGGAAACCCATCATAAATGTGATGGAAACACATCATATATGTCAAGGTAACCGGTCTTATATGTCAAGAAAAAACCGCCATATATGTCAAGGAAATCCATCAAATATTTCCAGGAAACCCATCAAATAACTACAAGAACCCCATGAAATATCTCGAGGAAACCCATCAAAATCTCCAAGAAACAAATCAAATATCTCCAAGAAAACCTCCATTTAACTCCAGGAAAACCAACACATTTCTACAGGAAACCTATTAGAAATATCTCCAGGAAACCTATGGAGTATCTAAAGGAAATCTATGAAGTATCTCAAGGAAACCCATCATATAAGTCAAAGAAACTCATCATAAGTCAAGGAAACCCGTCACACATGTCAAGGAAAGCCATCACACATGTCAAGGAAACCCATCATACATGTCAAGAAAACCCATCATAAAGGTCAACCAAACCCATGATATATGTCAAGGAACCCCGTCATATATATCAAGAAACCCATCAATTATCTCAAGGAAACCCATCGAGCATCTCGAGGTAACTCATCAAATCTTCAGGAAGCCCATCAGATCTTCAGGAAACTCATCACATCTCCAGCAAACCCAGCACATATCTCCAGGAAAATATGAAATATGTCAAGGAAACCTATGAAATACGTCAAGGACACCTACCTTATATCTCAAGGAAACCTATCAATTATCTCAAGGAGACCTATGAAGTATCTCAAGAAAACCTATGAAATATCAAAAGGAAACTTATCAAATATTTCAAGGACACCTATCCAATAGGTCAATGATACATATCAAATATCTCATGGAAATCCCTTAAATATCTCAAGGAAACCTATGAAATATGTCAACAAAACCAATCATAAATGTCAAGGAAACCCATCATATATTTCAAGGAAACCTTTCAAATATATCGAGGAAACGAATCATATATCTCCATGAGACCCATCACATATCTCCAGGAAAATCATTACATACCTCAAAGAAACCTGATCACATATCTCAAGGAAAGCTATGAAATATCTCAAGGAAACAAATCATATAAGTGAAGGAAACCCATCATATAAGTGAAAGGAACCTAACATAAATCAAAGAAACCCATGATATTTATCAAAGAAAAATATCATATATATCAAGTAATCAGATCATATATGTCGAGGAAACCTTTCATATATGTCAAGGAAACCCACCAAATATCTCCAGGAAACCCATCTCATCTCCAGGAAATCCATCAGATCTCCAGGAAACCCATCTCATCTCAAGCAAACTCATCACATATCACCAGGAAAATATGAAATATGTGAAGGAAACCTATGAAATATCTCAAGGAAACCTATGAAATGTCTCAAGGAAACAAATGAAATATCCCAAAGAAACCTATCAAATATTTCAATGACACCTATCAAATATCTCAGTGATAAATATCAAATATTTCAAAGAAATCTGTAAAAATCTCAAAAAACGCATCATATATTTCAAGGAAACCCATCACACATTTCAAGGAAAACCATCATACATGTCGATTAAACCCATCATACACTTCAAGGAAACATATCATACATGTCATGGAAACAAATTACAGTTGTGAAGAAAACCCATCATACATGTCAACAAACCCATCATATATGTCTAGGAAACCCATCATATATGTCAAGGAAACCCATCAAATATCTCCAGGAAACAGATCAAATATCTCTAGGAAACAGATCAAATATCTCCAGGAAACAGATCAAATATCTCCAGCAAAGCCTCAACATATCTCCAGGAAAACCCATCACATATCTAAAGGAAACTAATCATATATTATCCAGGGAACCCATCACATATCTCCAGGAAAGCCATTATATATCTCCAGGAAACCCATCACATACCTCAAGGAAACCTATGAAATATCTCAAGGAAACACATCATATAAGTCGAAAAAACTCATCATAAAAGTCAAGGATACCCATCATACATGTTAAGGAAACTCATCATACATGTCAAGGAAACTCATCATACATGTGAAGGAAACCCCTCAACTATGCAAAGGAAACCCATCAACTATGTCAAGGGAGCCCATCATATATATATAAAGTAAACGGATCATATATGTGAAGAAAACCCGTCATATATGTCAAGCAAACCCATCAAATATCTCCAGGAAACGTATCTCATCTCCAGAAAATCAATCACATTTCCAGGCAATGAGATAGGTCTACAGGTAAACATAGATAAAACAAAATACATGGTAACAAGCCGAAGCACAGGGAATGAAGGAATTAAAAACATAAGAATTAGGGATGAGGTCATAGAGAAAGTAAACAAATTTAAATACTTGGGAGCATACGTAACAAGCAAAAATGAGGTCACGGAAGAAATAAAAAGTCGCTTAGTATCGGGAAACGCATGTTTCTATTCAGTCCAAAAACTTCTAACATCGCGATTAATATCAAGGAAATTGAAATTGAAAATATACAGAACGGTTATTCTACCGGTAATACTTTACGGTTGCGAAAGTTGGAGTACGACCCTAGCAGATGAACATAAATTGCGTGTATTTGAAAATAAGGTTTTGAGAAAGATATATGGGCCAAAACGGGACGAGATGACTGGAGAGTGGAGGAGACTGCATAATGAAGAACTCCACGGACTGTACGATTCACCAGATGTTGTAAAAATAATGAAATCGAGACGACTAAGGTGGGCAGGGCATGTAGCTCGGATGGGGGAAAAACGAAGATTATATTCTATCCTGGTTGGAAGGCCCGATGGAAAGAGGCCATTGGGAAGACCGAGACGTCGTTGGGAGGACAATATTAGAAGAGATCTTCGAGAAGTAGGTGTTCGTGATGAAAACTGGCTTGATACTGCCCAGGATAGAATCCAATGGCGAACGTTTGTTACTGCGGCGATGAACTTGCGAGTTCCATAAGCCATAGAGTTAGTTAGTTAGTTTCCAGGCAACCCATCACATCTCCAGCAAACCCATCAGATATCTAAAGGAAAATATGTCAAGGAAACCTATTAAATATGTCAAGGAAACCTATGAAATATTTCAAGGAAACCTATCAATTATCTCAAGGAATCCTATGAAATATCTCAAGGAAACCTATGAAATATCTCAAGGATACATATAGAATATCCTAAGCAAACCTATCAAATATTTCCTTGACCCTATAAAATATCTGCCGAAGAAACCCATCATACATGTAAAGGAAACCAATCATACATCTAAAAAACAATATACAAGTCAACGAAACCCATCGTATATTTCAAGGAAACCCAACATATATGTCAAAGAAACTATCAGATATCTCCAGGATACACATCTAATACCCCCTGGAAACAAATCAAATATCTCCAGAAAACCCATCACATTACTCCAGGAAACCAGTCATATATCTTCAGGAAAACCCATTACATATCTGCAAGAAGCACATCACATATATATAGGAAACCGATCACACATCTCAAGGAAACATGAAATATCTCAAGGAAACCTATGAAATATCTCAATGACACTGATAAAATATCTCAGTGATACATATCAAATATCTCAAGGAAATTTGTCAAATATCTCAATGAAACCCATCAAATATCTCAAGGAAACCCATCATACATATCAAGGAAAACCATCATACATGTCAACCAAACCCATCATATATGTCAAGCAAGTCCATCATATATGTCAAGAAACCCCATCACATATTTCCAGGAACCAGATCAAATATCTCTAGGAAACAGATCAAATATCTCCAGGAAACCCTCCACATATCTCCAGGAAGCCCATCACATATCTCCAGGAAACCCATCACAAATCTCCAGGAAAGCCATCACGTATCTCCAGGAAATCCATGACATATCTCAAGGAAACATATGAAATATCTCTAGAAAACAAATCGTATAAATCAAGGAAATTCTTCGTATAAGTCAAGGATATCCATCATACATGCTAAGGATGCTCATCATACATGTCGATTAAACCAATCATATTTGTCAATTAAACCCGTCAAATATCTCCAGGAAACAGATCAACTATCTCCAGGAAACAGATCAAATATCTCCAGGAAACTCTCCAAATATATCCACGAGACCCATCACATATCTCCAGGAAAATATAAAATATATCAAGGAAACCTATGAAATATGTCAAGTAAACATATGAAATATCTCAAGGAAACCCAAGGTATAAGTCAAGAAAATTCATCATATAAGTCAAGGATACCCATTAAACATGTTAAGGAAACTCATCATACATGTAAAGGAAACCCATCAGACATGTCAACATACCCATCATATATGTCAAGGAACCCATCAAGTATCTCAAGGAAAATCATTACATCTTCAGGAAACCCATCACGTCTCCAGGAAACCCATCACGTATTTCTAGGACACCCATCACATATCTCCAGGAAAGCTATGAAATATGTCAACGAAACCAATAATATATGTCAAGGAAACCCAAAAAATATTTCCAGGAAACCCTTCAAATATATCCAGGAAACGAATCATATATATAAAGGAAACCCATCACATATCTCCAGGAAAGCTATGAAATATCTCAGGGAAGCCTATTAATTATCTCAAGGAAACCTACAAAATATCTCAAGGAAACCTATGAAATATCTCAAGAAAACATATGAAATATCCCAAGGAAACCTATCAAATATTTCAATGACAAATATCAAATATCTCAATGATAAATATCAAATATCTCAAGGAAATCGCTCAAATATCTCAAGGAATCCCATCAAATATCTCAGGGAAATCCATCACACAGTTCAAGTAAGCCCATTATACATGTGAAGGAAACCCATCAGACATGTCAACATACCCATCATATATGTCAAGGAAACCCATCATATAGTACAAGGAAACCCATCAAATATCTCCACGAAACAGATCAAATATCTTTAGGAAACAGATAAAATATCTCCAGGAAACCCTCCACATATCTCCAAGAAACCCATCACATATTTCCAGGAAACCAATCATATATATCCAGGAAACCCATCACATATCTCCCTAAAAGCCATCACATATCTCCAGGAAACCCATCATATACCTCAAGGACACTTATGAAATATCTCAAGGAAACCCATCATATAAGTCGAGGAAACTTATCATATAAATCAAGGATACCCATCATACATGTTAAGGAAACCCATCATATATATCAAGTAAACAGATCATATATGTCAAAGAAACCTGTCATATATGTCAAGGAAACCCATCAAATATCTCCAGGAAACCCATCACATATCTCCAGGAATATATGCTCAGTTAACCTATGAAATATCTCAAGGAAACCTATCAATTATCTCAAGGAAACCTATGAAATATCTCAAGGAAACGTATGAAATATTTCAATGATACATATGAAATATCCTAAGGAAACCTATCAAATAATTCGTTGACACCTATCAAATATCTCAATGATACACATCAAATATCTCAAGGAAACCTATCAAAAATCTCAAGGAAACATATCATACATATTAAGGAAAACAATCTTACATGACGAGGAAAACCATCATACATGTCAATCAAACCCATCATACATGTCAAGGAAACCCAATATACATGTGAAGGAAACCCATCATACATGTCAACGAAACCCATCATATATGTCAAGGAAACCCATCTTATATGTCAAAGAAACTATCAAATATCTCCAGGATAAAGATCAAATATCCTTAGGAAACACATCAAATATCTCAAGGACACCCATTACAAATCTCCAGTAAACCAATCATATATGTCCAGGAAAACCCATTACATATCTGCAAGAAGCACATCACATATCTATAGGAAACCTATCACAAATCTCAAGGAAACATGAAATATCTCAAGGAAACCTATGAAATATCTCAATGACACTGATAAAATATCTCAGTGATACATATCAAATATCTCAAAGAAATCTGTAAAATACCTCAATGAAGCCCATCAAATATCTCAAGGAAACCCATCATACATGTCAAGGAAACTCATCATAAATGTCAAGGAAACCTATCAACTATGACAAGGAAACACATTAACAATTTCAATTAAACCCATCATATATGTCAAGGAAACCCATCATATATGTCAAGGAAACCCATCAAATATCTCCCGGAAACCCATCAAATATCTCCAGCAAACCATTAAATATCTCAAGGAAACCCATCATATATTTCAAAAATACCCATCAAGTATCTCAAGCAAACCCATCACATATCTCAAGGAAAAGTCTGAAATATCTGAAAGAAACCTATGATATAAGTCAAGGAAACTCATCATATAAATCAAGGATACCCATCATACATGTCAAGGAAACTCATCATACATGTCAAGGAAACTCATCAACTATGTAAAGGAAACCCATTAACTATGTCAAGGAAACGCATCATATTAGTCAAGGAAACCCATCAAATATGTCAAGAGTCCGTCATATATGTCAAGGAAACCCGTCAAATATCTCCAGCAAACACATCACATACCTCCAGGAAACCCATAACTTATCTCCGGGAAACCTATGAAATATGTCAACGAAACCAATCGTATATGTCAAGGAAACCTATCATATATGTCAAGGAAACCCATCAAATATTTCCAGGAAACAAATCAAATATCTCCAGGAAACCCTAAACATATCTTCAGGAAACCCATCACATATATCTAGGAAACCCATCATAAGTCGAGGAAAACCATCATATATATCAAGGAAACCCATCATATATATCAAGCAAACCGAACATATATGTCAGGGAAACCCGTCATATATGTCTAGGAAACCCATCAAATATCTCCAGGAAACAGATAATATATCTCCAGGGAAACAGATCAAATATCTCCAGGAAACACTCCCCATATCTCCAGGAAAATCATCACATATCTCAAGGAAACCTATGAAGTATCTTAAGGAAATCCATCATATAAGTCAAGGAAGCCCATCATTTAAATCAAGGAAGTCATACTATATATCAAGGAAACCCAACATATAACAAGTAAACAGATAATATATGTCAAGGAAACAAATGACATGTCTCCATGAAACTCATCTCATCTCAAGGAAATCCACACCTTCTCCAGGAAATCCATCACACCTGCAGCAAACCAATCACATATCTAAAGGAAAATGCGAAATATGTCAAGGAAACCTTTGAAATATGTCAAGGAAACCTATGAAATAACTCAAGGAAGCATATAAAATATCTCAAGGAAACATATGGAACATTCCAAGGAAACCTATCATATATTTCAATGACACCTATCAGATATGTCAATTATATATATCAAATATCTCAAGAAAATCTATTAAATATCTCAAGGAATCCTATCAAATATATCAAGTAAACCCATCATATATATCAAGGAAAACCATCATACATGTCGATTAAACCCTTCGTACATGTCAAGGAAACGCATCATACATATCAAGAAAAGCCAACATACATGTCAAGAAAACCCATTATACATGTGAAGGAAACCCTTCATACTTGTCAACCAAACCCATCATGTATGTCAAGGAAACCCATCATATATTTCAAGGGAACCCATCAAATATCTCCAGGAAACAGATCAAATATATCTAGGAAACAGATCAAATATCTCCAGGAAACCCTCCACATAGCTAGAATAAACACATCACATATCTCCAGGAAACCAATCATATATTGCCAGGAAACCCATCACATATCTCCAGGAAAGCCATCACATATCGCCAGGAAACCCATCACATATCTCAAGGAAACCTTTGAAATATCTCATGGAAACCCATCATATAAGTCAAGGAAACCCATCAAGTATCTCAAGGAAACCCATCACATATCTCAAGGAAACCTATGAATTATCTCAAAGAAACCTATGATATAAGTCAAGAAAACTCATCATATAAGTCAAGGATACCCATTATACATGTCAAGGAAACTCATCATACATGTCAAGGAAACCCATCAACTATGTAAAGGAAAACCCATCAACTATGTCAAGGAAACTCATCATATAAGTCAAGGATACCCATCATACATTCCAAGGGAACTCATCATACATGTCAAGGAAACCCATCAACTATGTAAAGGAAACCCATCAAATATTTCCAGGAAACAAATCAAATATCTCCAGGAAACGGATCAAATATCTCCAGAAAACCCTAAACATATCTCCAGGAAACCCATCACGTATCTCCATTAAACCCATCACATATATCTAGGAAACAAGTAATATAAGTCAAGGAAACCCATCATATAAATCAAGGAAACCCATCATAATTCGAGGAAAACAATTATATACATCAAGGAAACCCATCATATATGTCAAGGAAACCCATCAAATATCTCCAGGAAACCCATCTCATCTCTAGGAAATCCATCAAATCTCCAGGAAACCCATCACATATACAGCAAACCCATAACGTATCTCCAGGAAAATATGAAATATGTCAAGGAAACCAACGAAATATGTGAAGGAAACCAATGAAATATCTGAAGGAAAGCTAGCAATTATCTCAATTAAACCTATGAAATATCTCAAGGAAACCTATGAAATATCTCAAAGAAATATATGAAATATCCCAAGGAACCCTATCAAATATTTCAATGACACCTATCAGATATCTCAATGACACATATCAAATATCTCAAGGATACCTATGGAGTATCTCAAGGAAACCTAAGAATATCTCAAGGAAAACCATCATTCATGTCAAAGAAGCAAATCATAAATATCAAAGAATCCCATCATACATGCCAAGGAAACCCATCATACATGTCAAGGAAACCGATCATAGATGTCAAGGAAACCCATCATATATGTCAAGGAAAAGCCATCATATATGTCAAGCAAAATCAGTGATATATATCAACGAAACCCGTCATATATAACAAGGAAGCTTGTCATACATGTGAAGGAAATCCATCAAATATCTCCAGGAAACCATTAAATATCTCAAGGAAACCTATCATATACCTCAATGACACTTATCAAATATCTGAAGGAAACCTTCCACATATCTCCAGGAAACCCATCACATATCTCTAGCAAACAAATCAAATATCTCCTGGAAAACCATCACATATCTCCAGGAAACAAATCAAATATCTCCTGGAAAACAATCACGTATCTCCAGGAAACCTATCAAATATCTCAAGAAAACCTATCAAATTTCTCAGGGATACATATCAAATATCTCAATAATTCATATCAAATATCTAAAGGAAATCTATGAAATATTAAAAGGAAACTTATGAAATATCTCAAGGAAAAATATCAAATATCTCAATAAATAAATATGAAATATCTCAGCAAAAAATGTGAAATATCTCAAGATTAAATATCAAATATCTCAAGAACAAATATGAATGATCTCAAGAATAAATATAAAATATCTCAAGAATAATAATGGTTTGTTAAGAATATGAAATATATCAAGATTATGAAATAACCCAAGCCTATGAAACATCTCAAACTTATGAAATATCTCGAGAATAAATATGAAATATCACAAGAATAAATATGAAATATGTCAAGGAGACCCATCATATATGTCAAGGGAGCCCATAAACTATCTCAAGGAAACATGATATAAGTCAAGGAAACCCATCACATAAGTCAAGGAAACCCATCATATAAGTCAACGAAACCCATCATATATATCAAAGAAACCCATCAAATATCTCCAGAAAACCCATCTCATCTCCAGGAAATGCATGACATCTCCAGGAAACCTATCACATCACCGGGAAAAAACATCACATATCTCCTGCAGAAACCACCACATATCTCCAGGAAACCTGTGAAATATATCAAGGAAACCTATGAAATATCTCAGGGAAACTTATGAAATATGGAATACATCAAGGAAGCTTATGAAATATCACAAAGAAACCCATGATTTAAATCAAGGAAACCCATTATATAAGTCAAGGAAACTCATCATACATTTCAAGGAAAACCATCATACATGTCAAGGAAATACATCATACACGTTAAGGAAACACATCGTACATGTCAAGGAAACCAATCATACATGTCAAGGAAACCCGTCATATATGTCATTAAACCCATCAAATATCTCCACGAAATCCATCAGATATCTCCAGGAAACCCATCACATCTCTCCAGGAAATCCATCATATATCACAAAGAAACCTATGGAATATTTCTAGGAAACATGAAATATCTCAAGGAAACCTATAAAATATCTCAAGCAAACCCAACATATAAGTCATGGAAACCCATCATATAAATCAAGGAAACCAATCGTACATGTCAAGGAAATTCATCATACATGTCAAGGAAACCCAGCAATTATAGCAAAGAAACAAATCATATATATCAAGGAAACCCATCATATATGTTAAGGAAAGCCGTAATATATGTCAAGGAAACCCGTCATATTTATCAAGGAAACCCATCAAATATATCCAAGAAACACGTTACATCTCCACAAAACCCATCACATATCTATAGGAAACCTTTCAAATATCTCAACGATACCTATGAAATATGTCAAGGAAACATATGAAATATATTAAGGAAACCTATGAAATATCTCAATTAAACCTATGATATATCTTAAGGAAGCCAACGAAATATCTCAAGGAACTATGAAATATCTGAAGAAAACCTATGAAATATCTCAAGGAAAAATATCAAATATTTCAAGGAAATCTATCAAATATCTCAAGGAAACCTATAAGATATCTCAAGAAATCTTATGAAACACCTCAAGGAATTCTATAAAATATCTCAAGGAAATCTATCAAGTATCTCAATAAATAAATATGAAATATCTCAATAAATAAATATGAAGTATCTCAATAAATAAATATGAAATATCTCAAGAATAAATATGAAACATCTCAAGAATAAATATAACATATCTCAGGAATAAATAAAAATATCTCAAGAATAAATATTAAATATTACAGGATTGTGAAATATTTCAGGATTATGAAATACCTCAATAATAAATATCAAATATGTCAAGGAGACTCATCATATGTGTCAAGGAAACCCATAAACTATCTAAAGGAACTTACATGTCAACCAAACGCATCATATATGTCAGGGAAACGCATCATATATGTCATGCAAAAGATATCATATATGTCACGGAAACCCTTCTAATATCCGCGAAAACCCGTCATATATGTCAATTAAACCTATCAAATATCTCCTAGAAACCCATCAAAAATATCTCAAGGGAACTCCCACATATCTCCAGGAAATAAATCACATATCTCCAGGAAACCCATCACATATCTCAAAGAAAACTAATGAATTTTTCAAGGAAACATATGAAATATCTCAAGGTAATATATAAAATATCTCGAGGTAACATATAAAATATCTCAAGGAAACCCATCATATTAGTCAAGGAAACGAGTCATATAAGTCAAGGAAACCCATCGTACATGTCAAGAAAAACCATAATAAATGCCAAGGAAACCCATCATAAATGTCAAGGAAACCCATCATACACGTCAAGGAAACCCATCAACTATGTCAAAGAAACAAATCATATATATAAAGGAAACCCGTCATATATGTTAAGGAAACCCGTTATATATGTCAAGGAAACCCATCAAATATCTCCAGGAAACGCATCAAATATCTCCAGGAAACCCCCAATATCTCGAGGAAACCCATCCGATATCTCCTGGAAACCCACCACAATATCTCCAGATAACCCATCACATATCTCCAGGAAACCCATCTCATCTCGTGGAAATACATCACATCTCCACGAAAAACATAACATCTCCAGCAAAAACATCACATATCTCCAGGAAACATTTCACATATCTCCAGGAAACCCATCTCATCTCGTGGAAATACATCACATCTCCACGAAAAACATAACATCTAAAGCAAAAACATCACATATCTCCAGGAAACATTTCACATATCTCCAGGAAACCCCTCACATATCTCCAGGAAAGCCATCAGATATCTCTAGGAAACTTATAAAATATATCAAGCAAACCAATGAAATATCTCAAGGAAACATATGAAATACCTCAAGGAATCATATGAAATATCTCAAGGAAACCTATCAAGTATCTCAATAAATAAATATGAAATATCTCAGTAAATAAATATGAAATATCTCAAGAATATATATGAAATATCTAAGAATAAATATAAAAAATCTGAAGAATATATATAACATATCTCAAGAATAAATATAAAAAATCTCAATAATAATAATAAATATCACAAGATTGTTTAATATCTCAATATTATGAAATATCTCAAGAATAAATATGAAATATGTCAAGGAAACTCATCATACATGTCAAGGCAAACCATCATACATGTCAAGGAAACCCATGATATATTTCAAGGAAAAGTATCTACATGTCAAGGAAACCAATCATACATGTCAAGGAAACCAATCATACATGTCAAGGAAACCAATCATATATGTCAAGCAAAACCCATGATAAAAGTCAAGGAAACCCGTCAGATATCAAGGAAACCCATCAAATATATCCAGGAAACCCATCAAATATCTCCAGGAAACCCTCTACATATCTCAAAAAACCCATGACATATCTCCAGGAAACAAATCACATGTCTCCAGGAAACATATTGCATATCTCTACGAAGCCCAACGAATAACTCAAGGAAACGTATGGAATATCCCGATTAAACCTATGAAATATTTTAAGGAAACCCATGATATAAATCAGGGAAACCCATCATATAAGTCAAGAAAAGCATTCATATATGACAACGAAACCCATCAAATATCTCCAGGAAGCCCATCAAATATCTCCATTAGACCCACCACGTATCTCCAGGAAACCCATGACATATCTCCAGGATTCCCATCAAATATTTCGAGAAAACCTAAGAAATATCTCAAGGAAACCTATGAAATATCTCAAGGAAACCTACCAAATATATCAAGGAAAGCTATGAAATATCTGAAGGAAACATATGATATATCTCAAGGAAACCTATCAAATTACTTAAGGACACCTATCAAATATCTCAATGAAACGTATCAAATATCTCAAGAAAATCTTACAATTAACTCAAGAAAACCTATCAAATAAATTAAGGAAACTCATCATACATATCAAGGAAAACCACCACACCGGTCGAGGAAACCCGTTATACATGTGAAGGAAACAAATCATACATGTGAACCATACCCATTATCATTTGTCAAGGAAACCCATCATATATGTCAAGGAAACACATCACATATCTCCAGGAAACAGATCAAATATCTCCAGGTAACAGATCAAATATCTCCAGGAAATCCATCATATATCTCAAGGAAATCTATGAAATATCTCAAGGAAGCCCATCGTATAAGTCAGGGAAGCTCATCATATAAGTCAAGGATACCCATCATACATGTCATGGTAACTCATCATACATGACAGGGAAACCCGTCATATATGCCAAGAAAACCCATCAAATATCTTCAGGAAACATAAAATATCTCCAGGAAATTTATCATATATCTCAAGGAAATCTATCAAATATCTAAAGGAAATCTATCAAATATCTCAAGGAGACTATCAAATATCTCAAGGAAACCTATCAAATTTCTCAAGGAAACCTACCGAATATCTCAGTAAATAAATATGAAATATATCAATAAATAAATACGAAATATTTCAAGACTAAATATGAAATATCTTAAGAATAAATAAGAAATATCTTAAGAATAAACATGAAATATGTAAAGAAGACCCAACGTATATGTCAAGGACACATCAACTATCTCAAGAACACCCATCATCTATCTCCAGGAATTCCCTCATATTTCTCCAGAAAACCAAACATATATATATCCTGAAACCCATCATATATCTCTAGGAAACCCATCATATATCTTAATTAAACCCATGAAATATATTAAGGACACCCATCAACTAACTGAAGGAAACCTATGAAATATCTCAAGGAAACCTATGAAATATCTCAAGGAATCGTACGAAATATCTCGAGGAATCCTATGAAATATCTCAAAGGATCCTAAGAAGTATCTCAAGGAAACTACTCAAATATCTCAAGGAAACATATCAAATATCTCAAAGAAACCTAACAAATATCTCAAGGATACCAATCCAATATCTGAAGGAAACCCATCATATATGTCAAGGAAACCGATCATATATGTCAAGGAAACCCATCAATATGTCACGGAAACCCATCAACTATCTTAAGGAAATCTGTGGAATATCTCAAGGAATCCTATGGAATATCTCGAGGAATGCTATGAAATTTCTCAAGGAATCCTATGAAATATCTCAAGAAATACTATGAAATCTCTCAAGGAATCCTATATAATATTTCAGGGAATCTTATGAAATTTCTCAAGGAATCCTATGAAATCTCTCAAGGAATCCTATGAAATATCTCAAGGAATCCTTTAAATTTCTGAAGGAATCCTATGAAATCTGTCAAGAAGTCTAATGAAATATGTCAAGAAATCCTATGAAATATCTCAAGAAATCCTATGAAATATCTCAAGGAGACCTATCAAACATCTCAGGGAAACATATCAAATATCTCAAGGAAACCTATCAAATATCTCAACTAAACCCATCATATATCCTAAGGAAACCCATCATATATCTCCAGCGAACCCATCATATAAGTCAATAAAACCCATGAACTATCTTGAAGAAACCCATCAACTATCTCAAGGAAAGCTATGAAATTTCTCAAGGAAACATATACAATATTTCAGGGAATCCTATGAAATATCTCGAGGAATCCTATGACATCTCTCAAGGAATATTATGAAATCTCTCAAGGAATCCTATGAAATCTCTCAAGGAATCCTTTGAAATATTTCAAGGAACCCTATGAAATCTCTCAAGGAACCCTATGAAATCTCTCAAGAAATCCTATGAAATATCTCAAGGAGACCTATCAAACATCTCAGGGAAACATATCAAATATCTCAAGGAAACCTATCAAATATCTCAAGCAATCATATCAAATATCTCAAGGAAACCTATCAAATATCTCAACTAAACATATTAAATATCTCAACTAAACCTATTAAATATCTCAAGAAAAAATATCAAATATTACAAAGAAACCCATCATACATGTCAAGGAAGCCCATCATATATCTAAAGAAAACCCAACATATATGTCAAGGAAACTATAAAATATCTCCAGGGAACAGATCATATATCTCCATTAAACAGATCAAATATCTCCAGGAAATTCCTCACATAGCTCCAGGAAACCAATCATATATCTCCAGGAAAAACCATTACATAACTGCAAGAAACGCATCATATAACACCAGGAAACCAATCACACATCTCAAGGAAACCCATCTTACATGTCTAGGTAACCCTTTACACATGTGAAGGAAACAAATCATACATGTCAACCAAACCCATCACGTATGTCAAGGAAACCCATCATATATGTCATGGAAACCCACCAAATATCTCCAGGAAACAGATCAAATATCTCTAGGAAACAGATCAAATATCTCCAAGACACCCATCACATATATCCAGGAAACTAATCATATATCTCCAGAAAATCCATCACATATCTCCAGGAAAGCCATCACATATCTAATGGAAACCCATTACATATTTCAAGGAAACCTTTGAAATTTCTCAAGAAAACCCATCATATAAGTTAAGGAAACTCATCATATAAGTCAAGGATACCCATCATACATCTTAAGGAAACTCATCATAAATGTCAAGGAATCTCATCATACATGTCAAAGAAACCCATCAACTATCCCAAGGAGACCCATCAACAATGTCAAGGAAACCCATCATATATATCAAGTAAACAGATCATATATGTCAAGGAAACCCGTCATATATGTCAAGGAAACCCATCAAATATCTCCAGGAATCCCATTTCATCTCGAGGAAATCCATCACATTTCCAGGAAACCCATCACATCTCCAGCAAACGCATCACATATCTCCAGGGAAATATGTCAAGGAAACCTCTAAAATATGTCAAGGAAACCTATGAAATATCTCAAGGAAACATATGAAATATATCAAGGAAACATATGAAATATCTCAACGAAACCTATTTCAATGACACCTATCAAATATCTCAATGATACATATCAAATATCTCAAGGAAATCTATTAAATATCTCAAGAAAACCTATTATACATTTCAAGGAAACCAATCATACATGTCAAGGAAAGGCATCATAAATGTCAAGGAAACCCATTATACATGTGAAGCAATCCCATCATACGTGTCAACCAAACTTATCATATATGTCAAGGAAACCCATCATATATGCCAAGGAATCTCATCAAATATCTGAAGGAAACAGATCAAATATCTCTAGGAAACAGATCAAATATATCTAGGAAACAGATCAAATATCTCCAGGAAACAGATCAAATAACTCCAGGAAACCGATCACATATCTCCAGGAAATATATCTTATATCTCCAGGAGACCCATCACATATCTTCAGGAAACCCATTGCATATCTTCATTAAGCCAATCATATATCTCCAGGAGACCCAACACGTATCTGAAGGAAACCTATGAAATATCTCAAGGAATCATACGAAATATCTAGTGGAATCCTGCGAAATCTCTCAAGGAATCCTATGAAATATACAAGCAATACTATGAAATCTCTCAAGGAATACTATGAAATCTCTCAAGGAAGCCTATGAAATCTTTCAAGGAATCCTATGAAATCTTTTAAGGAATCCTATGAAATCTCTCAAGAAATCCTATGAAATAACTCGAGGAAACCTATCAAATATCTCATAGAAATATTTCAAATAGCTCAAGGAAATACATCAACTATCTCAAGGACACCCATCATCTATCTCAAGGAATCTCATCATATATCTCAAGGAAACCCGTCATATATCTAAAGGAAACACAACACTTATCTGCAGAAAACCCATGATATATCCTAATTAAACCCATGAATTAGCTTACGGAATCCCGGAAACCTACCAAATATCTCAAGGAACCTATCAAATATTTCAACTAAATCCATCATATATCTCAAGGAAACCTATATAATATTTCAGGGAATCCTGTGAAATCTCTCAAGGAATCCTGTGAAATCTCTCAAAGAATCGTATGAAATCTCTCAAGAAATCCTATGAAATATCTCGAGGAAACCTATCAAATATCTCAAGGAAACATATCAGATATCTCAAGTAAACCTATGAAATATCTCAAGGAAACCCATCAACTATCTCAAGGACACCCATCATCTATCTCAAGGAAACCCATCATATATCTCAAGGAAACCCATCATATATCTCCAGGAAACCCATCATATATCTGCAGAATAAACATCATATATCTTAATTAAACCCATGGACTATTTTAAGGAAACCCATCAACTATCTGAAGGAAAGCTATGAAATTTCTCAAGGAAACCTATATAATATTTCACGGAATCCTATAAAATATCTCGAGGAATCCAATGAAATCTCTCAAGGAATCCTTTGAAATCTCTCAAGGAATATTATGAAATCTCTCAAAGAATCCTATGAAACCTCTCAAGGAATTCTTTGAAATATCTCAAGGAATCCTATGAAATCTCTCAAGAAATCCACTTAAATGTCTCGAGAAATCCTATGAAATATCTCAAGGTAAATTATCAAATATCTCCAGGACATATATGTCAAGGAAGCCCATCAACTATCTCAAGGAAACCCATGATATAAGTCAACGAAACCTTTCATGTAAGTCAAGGAAACCCATCATATAAGTCAAGGAAACCCATCATATAAGTACGGATGCCCATCATATATATCAAGGAAACCCATCAAATATCTCCAGAAAACCCACCTCATCTCCAGGAAATGAATCACATCTCCAGGAACCCCATCACATCACCAGGAAAAACATCACATATCTCCAGGAAACCAAAGAAATATATCAAGCAAACCTATGAAACATCTCAAGGAAACTTATGAAATATTGAATACCTCAAGGAAACGTATGAAATATCTCAAAGAAACCCATATTTTTTATCAACGAAACCCATCAAATAAGTCAAGGAAACCCATCATACAAGTCAAACAAACCCATCATACATGTCAAGGAAACCCATCAACTATGTCAAACAAACCAATCATATATATCAAGGAATCCTTTCATATATGTTAAGGAAACCCGTCATATATGTCAAGGAAACCCGTCATATATTTCCAGGAGATCCATCAGATCTCCTGGAAACCCGTCACATTTCTCCAGGAAACGTATGAAATATCTAAAGGAAACCTATTAAATATCTCAAGGAAACCTATGAAATATCTCAAGGAAACCTATCAAAATTCTCAATATATAAATATGATATATCTCAGGAATGAATATGAAATATCTCAAGATGAAATATGACATATGTCAAGGAGTAACATCATATATGTCATTAAACCCATAAACCACCTTAAACTGAAAGCATCCTTCATGTCAAGGAAACGCATCAGACATGTAAAGGAAACGCATCATATATGTCAAGCAAAACCCATCATACATGTCAAGGAAACCCGTCACATATGTCATGGAAAACCATCATACATGTCAAGGAAACCAATCATATATGTCAAGGAAACCCATCAAATATATCCAGGAAACCCATCAAATATCTCCAGGAAACCCTCCACATAACCGCAGGAAACAAATCATATATCTCCAGAACACCCACCACATATCTCCAGGAAGCGTAATAAATATCTCAAGAAAACCTATGGAATACCTCAAGGAAAGCTATGAAATATCTCAAGCAAACCCATCATATAAATCAAGGAAACCCATCACACAAGTCAAGAAGACCCATCATATATATATCAAGGAAATCAATCATACATGTAAAGGAAAACCATCATATAAGCCAAGGAAAAGGCATCATATACGTCAAGAAAAACCCATGATATACGTGAAGGAATCCCGTTATATATGTCAAGGAAACAAAAAAAATTATCTGCAGGAAACCCATCAAATATCTTAAGAAAACCCTGAACATATCTCCAGGAAACCTATCACTTATCTCCAGGAAAAGCTACAAATATCTCAAGGAAACCTATGGAATACCTCAAGGAAACCTATGGAATACCTCAAGGAAACTTATGAAATATCTCAAGGAAACCCATCATTTAAATCAAAGAAACCCTTTATATGGGTCAAGGAAAGCCATCTTGCATGTCAAGGAAAACCATCATACATGTCAAGGAAAGCGATCAAACATGTCAAAGAAATCCACCATAGATGTTAAGGAAAACCATCATACATGTCAGGGAAAACCATCATACACGTCAAGGAAATTCATCATACATGTCAAAGAAACACATCATACATGTCAAGGAAAACCATCATACATGTCAAGGAAAACCATCATACAAGTCAAGGAAAACCATCATACATGTCAAAGAAACCCATAATACATGTCAAGGAGACCAATCATACATGTCAAGGAAACCAACCATATATGTCAAGGAAACCCATCAAATATCTCCTGAAAACAAATCAAATATCTCCAGGAAACCCATCAAATATCTCCAGAAAACCCTTAATATACGTATATCCAGCATACCGATCACATATCTCCAGGAAACGCTACAAATATCTCAAGGAAACCTATGGAATTCCTCAAGGAAACCTATGAAAGATCTCAATGAAACCCATTATTTAAATCAAAGAAACCCATTATATGGGTCAAGGAAAGCCATCTTGCATGTCAAGGAAAACCATCATACATGTCAAGGAAAGCAATCAAACATGTCAAAGAAATCCATCATAGATGTTAAGGAAAACCATCATACATGTCAAGGAAAACCATCATACATGTCAAAGAAACCCATCATATATGTCAAGGAAACCCATCAAATATCTCCAGGAAACAAGTCAAATATCTCCAGGAAACCCACCATGTATCTGCAGGAAACCGATGACATATCGCCGAGATTCCGATCAAATATCTCAAAGAACCTATGAAATATCTCAAGGAAACCTACGAAATACCTCAAAGAAACTTATGAAATATCTCAAGGAAACATATGATATATCTCAAGGAAACCTATCAAGTTACTCAAGGACACCTATCAAATATCTCAATGGTACGTATCAAATATAACAAGGAAATCTTATAAATATGTCAGGTAAACGTATCAAATAAACCAAAGAAACTCATCCTACATATCAAGGAAAACCATCATACATGTCGAGGAAACCAATTATACATGTGAAGGATACAGGTCATACATGTCAACCATACCCATCATCATTTGTCAAGGAAACCCATCAACTATGCCAAGGAAACCCATCAACTATGTCAA
>JAGDQP010027310.1:0-25116 GCA_022664845.1 Lepisma saccharinum
ACTTTAATGTAATTGTTTGATGTACAAAATCCAAAGCTTGTTATGAAATACGCTTACAATACCCAAGAGAGAAAATTATCAACACTTTTAAAATCTTTTTCATCTTTATATATATAGATAACTTTATAGTAGTTTGCTGAGCCATTTTGATTCCTTTTCATATCCTTTGAAGAAAGAAAGAAAGAAAGAAAAGTAGATACGAAGCAACTTCCCTTAGAGTTGTGTTTAGAGTTTCAAAAAAGTTGAGCGGTGGGTAAATCTCATAATGTTAAATTTGTCTGCGTTCTTTGCCAAAAAAGACAGATTTTTCTTCCATTTCTTTTCTTCTTCTTCTTCTTCTTCTTCGTGGTGTTTGATTTGTGAGATGGCGCTGCTGGCTTTCTTTACTTGCCTTTCTTGTCTGTCGCTTCTTGTTTGTAGTAGAAGCCTGGAACGAAACAGGATTAAATGGGGATTTTTCAGGGAAAGGCAAAGCAAGTCACTGTCTTCTCAAATCGGATTTTTATAAACTTTAAAAAGCAGGCTGCTTTTTTAAAATCTAGTACTGGTTCTTCTTCTTCTTCTTCTTATAATACTTATAATTATTATTATTATTTAGGGAGACATTATGTCGTTATCCTATAAGCAAGGCTGGTCGGGTCGGGACGAAGCCGTTGGGCCATCGTTGGCCCAACGAGTCTTGCTGAGAGGGTAGTTTTGTTTGATTCAGAGCCTTGCATTGTTAAATACATATTCAGTAAAATCTGTAACAGTATGTTATAAAAATGGGTCATACATAAATTTCTCACACCAGAACAGGAAGTTTCTTTTAAAAATATTTGAAATATTTCATTCATAACTTTCGGAGCTATCACAAAATGGGCGTCAGATCTTGACAAATAATGACACATGTCGTATCGTCTTAACGAATTGCAATCAGACCTGTGCCCAATACATCCATTTGATAAAGTTTATTATCGAAGAATGCAACTTCGAAAGCATTTCTATGCTTGCGCAATATTAATTCCATGGCATTGATATTCGTACGTTTGAGAAATTCTTCTGAATTTGAATGTTATTTAAGGCCTTTAGGCAACTTTTGGCTCCGGCCATATGGCGGAATTGGTGGTATAAAGAAAGTTTAGAGAAAACGGGAGAACCCAGAGTAAACCCACGCACACGATGTTTGTTCACCACAAACTCCACATGGCATGAGCTGGGATCGAATCGAGGGCCCGAAGCACCAGAGGTAAGCGCTCTACCTCTGAGCCACCGCGGGTCAATTTGCGGAACTCTCACAATCATAAACTTCGCTGCAATAGTCATATTGAGTACAATTTTAATTGTGGAATGCCTTCACGTCTTTTATCATTCTTTGTCGAGATATTATGTCATCTGTAACAATCGCGCTTCATATTTTTGTGCTTGTAGCTCTGATATTAAGCATTGTGACTACTTTTTCAAGAGATCTGTTTGCTTTTCGGTATAAGGAATTCCCCGTTGAATTATGACCATCATTATTCCAACATCCTGTATGGTTATTACTTCAAAAAAAAAATAAAGAAAATTGGATATTGAATCAATATCATAACCTGTGATACTCTGAAAATTTCGAACTGATCGCCCTTAGCTCGGTTGACAGGACATTAGCTTCGCATTGGAGAGCTCCTGGGTTCGATACCAGCGGCCGACTGTCCTAAGGTTTTTCCAGGATGGTTCCTAAGTCACACCAGGTAAATGCCGTGATGGTAGCTTTATCAACTTAGGCCTTAGTGTCTTCTTTCTATACCCTTTCCCCTACCCTAACCCGACCTTAGCCATAGACGCCTCAAGGCTATAAATAAATTCCAATTCCGAAAAATTCGACTTCATCGGTAGGTTTTCACAGATATATTAAGATAATTTTTGCGCGTCTGACGTCACCATTTATTGTGTGTTTTCCGTGATTTAACACTGTACTAGTGCCAGTATGACTCCCTCCATTGTATTGAATCACTGTGTTGATTTTACACAAAAAATGTGGTAGTCACCCTAGGACACCGAAAAGGGTTCAGTGAACACAGACGTCTTTCGCTATGTATAACCAACATTATATCAAGAAATTTGAATGGCGTAGACATATATATTTGGACCCGATATCAGTCGATTTCAGTATCAAACTTACGATAGAACTTCAACCTCGACCTCAAAATGGAACTTCAGTCTCGACCTCGCGTCTTGAGGTCGAGGTGAGGTGTGGCTAGTGAGGTTGAACACATTAGTTGTAAGTGGTAGACTTTTGTTTTATTTATTTGAATTTTATTTATGGCCTTTAGGTATCTAAGGCTCAGGCTGGGAAAGGATTCGGGAAGGTATCGGCCAGGACCTATGTTAAAGGTGTCATGCCGGCATTTACCTGGTGTGACTGAGGAAAACCCCTGGATGACCTCAGTCAGGATGGTCGGCTGGGATCGAACCCACTATCTTCCGAATGCTACGCCAACTCCCTACCATTGGACTAGCTTGTTGGTGAGCTTCTTTGACTGTATTTCCCCACCAGGCGTCGAGGAAATTTAGTCTCTCCACATGTTGTCGAGCTTACTTGACGTGTCTGAGCCTGAGCAAGCTTGATGAATATTTTGCTATTACAGATATTTCTGAGAATTTTCGTCAGAGATATTCATTACGGAAGACATTCAATAATTAGAATAGCCAGAAATAAAGAGGAACGTTTTTTTTAACTCGATAAACACATCGAAGTTATTTTTACAGAAGACTTCGTACTTTCTCTAATGCTAATTCAGTTTGTCTAAAATCTTAACTAAAATAAAGGGTGATCGAAATATGGCGCATTTCAAATTAAAAAATACATTGTACATGCTCTAATGAATCACAGAGCAACTAGAAATAAAGTTTACATACAAACTTAATTTTAATGATGATGATGGGCGTTCTACCCGAAGGCGGGCTCTGACATAAAGATCCCTGTGCAAAGTGAATCGATGGTGGTTTCCCATTACCTTCAGTGGTATGAAGATGACGTCCTGAGGACGGGACTTACAATTTAATGTGAACTCCGAATCACTGGGAATTAATCCCTTGACTACAAGGTAATTAGTGTTACCACTCAGCTACAGAGGTCAGTAAAGTAGCTACTGCGAGGCCATGCAGGTTCGCGTCCTTTTACTGACCGTACTGAGATTTTCCAGTTTTTTATTCTGGTTTACAAATCGAATGTCCGGATGGTACAAAAACTAAGAACTTAGCTATTACCTCCACAATTCTTGTTTTTCTGGAGGTGATGCTTCTTGTTTTTCTGGAGGTGATGCAAGATCATCCTTTAGATATGTGGCGAGGTTAGGTCAACAGCTGCTCATAAGAGAAAAAAAATAATTAGTTTAGTTAATCGAAAAATGGATTGATTTTCTGCTATGATAATTCTGACGGAAGGTGGAAATTTCTCATTATTGGAATGCTGAAATAGGATTTATCATTTAGGCGATAATCATGTTATTTGTAATGGCTTACTCTAATAGAAGAATTGCTTCAAATACATCTTCTAAGTGCATAATAAGTTATCGTAAATTTTGATAACGATGTGATGATTTGTAGAACAACTAAAGATGTTCCCAATGTAACCTGTACTATTTGTAGTTTTTGATCCATATTCGTGATTAATGTAGAAGGCGTTTTTATTATAATACGTAGTGTTTTTCGCGTTATTAACTTTTATGCGTCTGTTTTAAATGCACGGCTCATCGTACCACTGATTTCCAGTTTCTCTAAATATTCACGAATCTACGCACATCAACAGCGAAAGGCTTCCACGTAGTTCACCAAGTCCTCACCAGATGTCAGATGTTGCGCGTATGTGTGATAGCGCTGCTACTGGGAATTGCTGGAACTACTAGCAGTGGAAAGCTTCTTTGATATACAGAACAATGAATGAAGATGCAATCGTCAGTAATAGACAGAAAGTAAAATCTAGTTACACGGTTAGAAGATAAGATATGTAATGCTTTAGAAATTATAATGATTCCTTCAGATTTAAAAGTGGAAAAGTTTCTCCATTTCCTAAGCTGCAATCTCTGAATATTGACTGAAAAAAGATAGATATTTTAATTTGCAAGATGTTATGAAGTATGTATCAGGGACGTAATTAGAAGTTGTGTCGGAGGAGGGCCAGAGTTTCAAGGTTGTGTAGGTGTGAAACTTATGTAAAATACATATAATTTTGCCTAAAATGATAGTAATTTTACCAAAACAATCAGTTTGTGTGTGTGTGTGTGGGGGGGGGGGGTTCTGGACCCAATTCCTCAATATATATCCCTAATAGCACCTTTTTTTAAAATCAAGGTTGACGTTCCCTTGATTTTGACGTGCTAAATTTGACATAATTATATCAAGCATATTTCGAGTTGGATGTAAGCTTGATTTTTTTTTAACTTGCTGAAATACTCTTAACAACCCCAATTCAAGCTTGCTTTTCGTTAATTCTATTAGTTGCCGTTTTTGTTGTGTACTACAGTACTACTACTGTTTCCATCTAAGTATATCATGTCTTTGTCACTGCTATTTGGGAAACTTAAGTGACGTCTTCCCATACGACGTGAAAATGCAAGAACTTTTGTGGTTACCTTGTTTTACGCAGTTTAGTGCCTAAGTCAGACTATAATTTGTCCACAGACTTGTGGTATGTTCTTCGCACGAGCGACATCCAATGAAGTATCTCCATACACAATCGGAGAGCTTCGTTTTTGTTCGTCTGCTTCGCTAGAATCTGCGTGAGTTGTGAAAAACAAGCATGAAATAAACGTTACAACGTTGCCGTATCTACGCTCAGCAGTTTCAGCTCACTGTAACAGACTGCAAATGTATTCTCGTTGTTGCTAATGTGCGTGAAACTTGACAAAATGGCTCTAGGAGGGACAAGACACTTACAGTTCCATCGCTTCAAGAAAACTGAACTACATTTTGTGCTTGCTCACTCACAGAATTAAGGAACCCCAAACCACATTTGAAGAATGATTAAGCAATTCAGTGTGTTTCATTGGGACTTGAAGCTTTATTTTTGTTCTTTTACCAAAATGAGTTCAGATGTAGTTTCATCGTCCCCTTCCCCTGAACCTTCAATTGTGATAAAAGTAAATTATATTGTTATTCTCTAAGGGGAATAAAGCGTAATACATACAGAAATTATTGTTAGCAAGATTATTATTGATACATTAGGCTACGTGATACCACTTGACGATTATTATTTGTCTACGAAGGTTTTAAAGGTTAATCAGTACCCCTTGTCAAAATGCGAATTCGTTTTTCTTTTCTTGTTTGTACAATAACTTATAAGTATAATAAGGAAATCACTAATGTCTGCTTTTTTTTTTTCTTTCTTTGCAGTAGTGACGAGGTTCAAAGATCGCTGGAATTGCTGGACCGTGTCCTGTCCGAGTTCGATGACCTTGAGAATGGCAATGTGGACGAAGAAAGTCATGGCTTCGACTCCGAGTCAGGCAGCAGTGATTCTCTGGCAGTCCCAAAACCAGTACCGCCTGTTCCTCCGGCGAAAGGCGCCACCACAGCCAACACGACTAGTGTTAGCAGCAGCTCCACCCCGGGAGGCAACGTCTCTTCTACCCCAGATGACGAAAGCCCCTCCCTAGGTGGCGGCATTGAGAGCAGCGGTCACCAATCAGAGGACGATGGGTACATGAGTATGAATGGACGAAGGGCGAAGTTTGTTTTAAGTTTTCGAAATGTTGCAACACCGCAGACTGTACCCGATGAAGAAACTGTGACGGAGACCACTTCCGGTCACAGTTCTCCACCGGAAGGGGATCTACCCCCACCTCCTGAAATTTCGCCAGCTGATTATGAGGGCGTGGCTTGGACCGAAGACATCCCGCCTCCTCCGGAGGAGGCTGAGAGGATTATCTCCACTCTGCTTCCCAGGTGAGAAATAAAAAAAAATGATAATTTTGTTTTTAAGAGTTACGAACACCAAAACGTTAGTAGAGATCCGACCATTGCTAAAGCGCATGCGCAGAAAGCGAATTGAACAGAGTTGTATTCACGAGCTTTAGACATCTTTTGCTCAGATCACGATAGGGTAAGGGAGAGAATGTGGAAAGTAAGTCAGCCAGGGTTTAGTTTGAAGTACCATCCGGACATTATTAGCCTGGTGTGACTGAGAAAAACTCTGAAAAATTGCCCAAGCTACAGTTGGTACTGTTTAATTTTACAGACAGTAAGTTGTTATGTTGTCGGGACTGTATATTGCATACCACCAATCTAATTTGTATTTGTGAACCCAATTGGGGATATTCCAGGTCGTGAAACGAGGTGGGATATCTTACTTAGAAAAATCGTCAGATCACCACCTCAGTTGACCTTATTTGGTACTGTATTATTATTTGAGTGTTAAGAGCCCGTGCATTGGTTGATGTCTCACAGAAAATATCCACTGTAATATCAATAAGTATGTTCGATTTGCGGTGCGCGGAGGCTCGATATGTTAGACTGTATAGGAAAGTTTTTCCCTTTAATTTTAGAGAGAAAATAATTTGGAAAACAGTCCGGCGAATACGGTGAGTCGTTGAGCAAACATGCTTTGTGAGCTGGCGCATTGCCGTGACCCAACTGCATGATGAAGACTCTTGCCTCACACGTGCAGTTCGATTCCATAATCATTGCAGACCAGTGACAGTGATAGTTTATCCACCAGGAACAAATTCGTAGTGAGTAATCCTCTTTCCTGTCGCAGAAGCAGACACGTCTTCACGTTTCACTTTCGAAGTGTTTTTTTTTTTTAATCATGCTCTTAGAACGATAGTTGCCCGGAAACAAGCTTGTGTGCACCATATTGTCGAATTTCTCTCCTTGCCTTTATTTTCTATTTCCTAAAGCAGACTTGCATCTGAAAAAGGAAACAATTCCCAGCACGTTAACACACAACGAGTTATCTTCGATCCAAAGCAAACTTACACAGCTCATTCCAATTCTTGGTGGAGCATGAACCCACTCGCCGTATCGATACAGAATGGATGTACTTTTGAATACATAATTTTAATTATTGCTGCTTTCGTTGTCCTACCGGGTATGATTGTGAATTTATACGGAACAAAATGACAGTAATAAGGCTCAGCTTACGGGCATTGTTGCAAATCGACCCCACAGTGCAGGTTCCTTTTACCAAAATTGTAAATTTTACAACTTTTGTGGCTTCAGAAATTTAATGTAATTTGGTATTTGGCTCCAGGGCTCTTTAGGAAGTGTTTGTTTCCCGGGTGCTTACCCAGTTAGGTATGTTTATATCTTAATATTCACCTGTTTGTAACGCTTTCGGAACCACTGTATTACGAAAAAAACTATAACTTACATTTGTGCCGGCCGGTCAGGTAGCCATGCGGTCTACTGCGGTAGGCCAACGACTCGAAGGTATAGCTAAGGATGGAACCGTGACGGATCGAAGCCCAAAGTTACTAGACTGGCCCATATAAAAATTAAGTTTTTTTTTACAACAATTTGTGCGACAGACCTTAAACTCTGCGCATTGAATGCCTTTTCCTCATTGAGCATGCGCTGCTACCGAATAATAATCGTAACTTCATTAGCGTTCCGATGGTCGTAACTGTAAATATTTCCTTACGTACTATTCCTCTTTGTTTCTCTCTCTTTTATATTTTACGTGTAGAATTTTAACAATTCAAAGCAGAGTTATTTTCTTTAATAAAATAATCCCCAGTATCACACATACGTTGAAAATACATGGATTAAGCGTTAGGACCGAAACGTAATTTTAACGTTGTATAAGTAGCGAAATGTCCGCCTGTTTAACGGTTTATTCGACGTTGAATAATGGTTGAGAAGAAACAGCTTGAAATCAAGAAGCGGACGATGAAGAAACGGGACCAGTTTGCTAAAACAGAGCGTGGTTGCTCTCTATTGGTGTACACATTTAGCTGTATTTTTCCGTTGTTTTCATCATGATATATTAATTTTCCAGCAGTAGATATCCACCCGTCTACTATGGGATTCGTAGCTGGAATTTTCCACACTCGTCTTTGGTAGCTCGACACGCTGACCATTCTCCACGGATCCACCTTGAGAGTCACTACTCTTGTAATATTCCCTTTATGTCACGACGTTATCTGTGATAAAATACAACCTTGAATGCAGTCCCCACAAATCCAGACGTGTCGTTTTATCGTCATGTAAGATAAGAAAAAACAATACTTTCCTTCTCTCTTTATTTGCATTTTTCCATCTTTAACACTGACCATCGCTGCAGTAGTAAATTTGTATTTCTCAATAATTGTGTCATATGTCGCCTTAGAAAACCGTATATAAAGCGAAATCTATGTTATAGTTGATAACACCTCACATTAACACCCTAGTAACGAAATTAAATGTTCGTTGAAATATAGTTGAAAATTCAATCTGGTTTCAACATGCAAATGAGAACATGAGAAATGTAGTAATTTTATTCTATTCGCCTTTAAGTTTTTATGCAATTAATTTAGTTATAATAGAAACACGACACATTAACGTTCTATCAACGAAATCAAATTTTCGTTGGAATATAGATTGAAATTGAACGTGTTTTCAACATGAAAAAGAGGACACAAAATAATAGTTAATGCCACTTAGTTAGCTTTTAATTACAAATGTTATTCCATTAAATTAGGAAGAATCCCATGAAACGAAATCTATACCATAGTTGAGAATAACAGTGAAATGAATGCACGTTGAAGTAACATATAACAAATATGGTTTAAAATTAAACGTACTTTTTTTCAAGCTATGGCGGTTAATCACGACAGTAAACGAAAAATCAACGTTCAAAACACGTTTATATGCTACTAGGGATAATATTGTTACATGGTTTTGATCCATAAAATCTCGAATATACAGAAAGTAACAAAGTTGATAAAAAATTATTGATAAAATTACAGTTAACCATTACATAATTAGAAATACAATACAATACAAGATGGGCCGCAACGAACATAGGCTCACACTAAGGGGCAATATACTCTCCGCAGCTGACAACAAGCAAAAAAATTATATTTTATTTCTGGAATTCTTCTTCATTTTAGAAGTACAAGGTTTTCAGCTTCGGTCAAAATCAACTTCCTACAAAGGTAAATGAAATTAATATTTCTGGATAAATTTTACTTTTTTTAAAGTAAAATTACATTCTACTTTTTTTAAAGTAAAATTACATTCTACGAGTTGATTTGTTTCTGTGTGGTAAATATTAGAAGCTAAGTTGTAATGTCAGCGGGTTTTTACAGCATTGCCAAACTCATATAAAGTATTATTGTTTCAAATGACAGATGAATGTTGACTATGTTTATTTGGAACTTTTTTCCTGATTTATTATTCGTAGTTTGCAACACTACTGCTTTCTGTATTCCATATATAATGTTTATCACCACTAGCAAATAAAATACACCCCAAAACGCGGCATTATGTTATTTGAAAAATAAAATTTTATATCAAGGTGGCAACACTCTGAGTCAGATGACATAATATTTTAACACCTGATAATTACCGTAGTGATACAAAATTATCTCTCAAAATCTAATTTTGCTTTAATGTATCTTCGTCTATTATTTATCGAGGAATATTCAGTATAACAGCATCTGTATCAAACCGGGATGCTGTTCTTAAAAATCGACGGGTGGTACTAGTATGGGTGCAAGGGGGTCGCGAGGGAAGGTGAAAAAATAAATTTAACTAGGGTTTTTGTAGGTTAAAACTAAAAAATTTAAAGAAAGTATTTTATTTTGCTTGTTGTTTTTAATAATTACTAAAGATAATGTCGTTTGCTGAATAGTTGTGGATAATATAATTAGGATATTTATTATAAATTCAGGAAATAAACTGTTATGTTTTAAAATGAAAAAAAAATACACAAAATAAAATAATTGTCGGTCGCCGGCTAGAAAACATGGCGAAAGGGGGTCGCCGGCTAGAACGCATGGTGAAAGGGGGCTCGTAGGATTAAAATGGTTGAGAAACTCTGGTTTAATCTATACATTTCATGTTTATGTTTAAAGATTTGGTTCTGCTTTTAGCATCTACATTGTTCTTGTGTTCTTCAAATTAAAAAAAAACAGAGAGAGAATTCTTAAGTACTGATTTTAACCACCCCCACCCCCCAGTATGGGGGATTTCATTTCTCATTACGTTTAAAATCGATAGAAAACATGTAAAACCGTGTTATACTTCTACCTTCTCAATTTCGTCTTCATACCCCAAACTAAAACTCCTGTCAGAATCCCTGTTCTTAAGTATCAACATTATTGTCATGAAAGTAATTTTGTAGTTCAAAGGTGAGGGCTTTTAAAAGTCAGTATCTGCTCCTACAAGATGCTGAAAAGTGTTGCTAGTAAATCAAACTGTCGACAAATTGGCGTTTGTCAACAGAGAATCCGAGCGCTGTTCATTGACAACGAATATTCAGCCTTCTTGAAATCTTTCTACTTATTGTTACACTTTCTTTTTACTCATACAACTTTGGACCATTTTTCTGTGAATCCCTCAGATTCACTTTTCGTAACTACAAAAATGCACTGCTCCTTTTAATGCTTTATTTAGATTACTAAGCTCATTACGATGCTAAGAATAATTATGGGTCAAACTAACTTACTTTTAGGCTATGGAACTTAACTTGGGCTATTGTGCTTGTTATATTTAGTTTTCGCGGAAGCTGCCATCTAGCGAACGTCACGGAACTAATCAAAAGGTTACACGACAAAGAGGTTTAAATTATAAAATAATCAACACAAATGAATTGATGGCAGCGTAATATTATGTAGATTAGCTGTGCCACAATTCTTCTATACTATTAAAGCGATATTTATTTCTAGGATGCTATATATTTCGATAAATAAACAAATAAACTCACGAAGTGAGGCTCGTTTAACGCCATACTTGCGGTTAGATTACTAATGTTAAAAGATAACTGTCGTAAGCTGACAGTGGTTACATTTGAAATCCGCGCTAATCGTAACTTGCATTTACATTACTAAAATGATTCCTGTTAACGTTAAAACCATGGTAAGATGTTAGTAATGGAAACAAGGCATAAAGTGCAATTTTCTAGTGGGGCAGCCATGATTTTGTAACTGTCGTTCGTTTCGCGCTTGCCCTACCATCTGTTGCACGCTGTCAGAATCTGCCATAAATGTCTCTTCACGTTGTAGTAGCTTAGTAGCTTTATAAGGTTACGTAAAATCTTAATTTGTCCTATTTATTTAATCGTCCTTATAGTTTATGGTGTCGGCTAAGACATTCGAAGAAAAAAGATTTCACTAAATTTGTATGGAAAGTCTACAACTGTCAAACTTTCATTTTCAAAAAAGCTCCCACTTTTTTTTTTTTTAATCAGACACTAATTTTTTAAAACAGTAATCGCTTGATTCATTTTGACTTTCGTTGAGAAATTTATGCTACATTTTTAAAAAAATTGTTATCTTGAGGGATCAACAGAGTTAAACCATTTTGTAACTAGAAAGTTGACCTATCTTATTGCAGTGATAGGTACAAGCAGTGTTTCTTTCAGTGGTGGGCCCTTTCCTCAGAGCTCGCAAAACATTCCTCAGGAAAGGTTATAAATACCGCTCAGATCTTCAAATAATTCTTTCCGAACCGGTTTATCTTAGACAAACACTGCTTATGGAGATCATCTATTTCTACATGTGTTCTGCAACTACAAAGCCTTAATTTTTAGATTGTTAATTAATTGTTCATTGTTGGTAAAAATTATTTTTATTTTTCTATTAGTAAGTTTTTACTATTTTTCACTTTGTTCTTTTAGGGTTTCTCCCGGAAACTCCGAGAAGAGAAGCAGCGTGCTTAGAGGCGTGGGCGAACGGAAGCGAGTGCCTGCGAGTGCTGCTTTGACCCCGGAGCGTGACCCTGGTGCGGGAGAGTGCAGAGTGACCACGGCCACGCAGACTTCACTGGTTAGTGCTACACAGGTGAACACTCTTTATTATTTTTTTGTGTTTTTTTTAAGTGTCCTATCTCTTTTGTTCTCTTTCTCTTTCTTTTGGTCTTTTCTTGTTATTTTGTTCTCTTTTCCTCTCGTTCTCTCTCTTTTGCTCTTTCTTTTTCACGTTGTGCTCTCTGTCCCTCTCTCTCTTGTGCACTTTATCGCTGCTTTCCCCTCTCCCTCTTTATCTGTCTTTTGCTCTACTCTTTCTTCTCTTCCTCTCGTTTTCTTTGTCTCTGTTTTGTTATTTTCTGTCCTTTTTGTTCTGTTACTCTTTCACTGCGTCTCTATCATTTTTTTCCTGGTTTCTTTTCTCTCTGTCATGTTTCTCTTCGTTAGGATAGACGTATAATGCCGAACGCAGGGTAATACCGAATACATGTATATAAGAAATGTGGCAAGCGCGCGAGTGCTCTTATTTTTATGTAAGGTAAGGGTGAATCCGGCAATGAGTGACTTTCACGGGTGTTGGTTTCATGACCCCAGTAGCACACAGACGTTGAAAGTACCAAGATCCGTTAACTTTTTGCCACGCGCTTGCTGTTTAAAGGTCCCGCCAAGACGAGCTGTTTTTCGTCGACAAGTGGTGGGTGTGACACGTGACGTCACCGCGAGGCCTCTTCTGTGGTGGACAAACACCGTGTATGACATTTTCTCGAAGCTCTCCCATTTCCTCACTGTTTTCTTTCCACTAATCCTCCCATAATAATCCATTCGACCTGAGCCAAAGTTGCCCAAATGCCTAAAATAAAATTCAATCCTTTACAGGTCATATTCACATTCAGTTTTACTTTCATTACCTTTTCTAGTGTTGACACTAGGAGGTTTTTTTTTTACTATAGCCAGTAATTTTTATTTGCACTGAGAAGTGATTATCTCGCAATCAAAATTTGTACCAAGTAATTAATAATTACACGAGTGTCAAAATTACTTTTAAAGATCTAACGTTTAGGTCTTTGTTCTCCACTGACCCATCATCGTTTACACCTCTTTATCAAGATGTTTTTTAATAATTTTTAATATTTCACAATAAGTGTCAACAATAATTATTATTATTATTAATAATTTCCAATGAAATATCAACATGTTATACTTCCTCATGGAAATAGGAAAATGCCCTTGAAATTGCTGTCAAGAAGTAAATGCTTAATTTTATTGACACCTTTGAAATAAAGATTATATACTTAACTTCAAAGTATTGTATTTGACACTTCAGAATAAAATCTGTTGGACAAATTATGTGTATACTCCTTTCTTTCACAAGTTACGGTACTAACAAGTAGTGAATGAGTTCCCCTTTACAAGTATATGATGTTTAACTCGTATTAGGAATTTAGAAATTACAAGACATTTAATTAGACGATACGTTAAAAGTTATACAAATTAGGAAAAGAGGTTATTTGAAGATATTTTCGGATGAAGTATGTCTGACTAAAAGAGTATGTCTGGTCCTAACTTTGAAACAGAAACAATGGTTTTAAGGCAGAGTTGCTACCGAAGCATGTTCTTGACGTGAGTATATAATCCTTCCTTATACTTTGTAATAACTTGCTGGTTAACTATCTTAGTTTTATTTCAAATAAATGCCTTAATACCAAATATTAAAAAAAAAAAATGATGTATCTCTTTTTAATGGCTCGCATGAAATAGGTTTTCGACAACCGAACAATGTGTATTTCTATCCGCGAATCTTATGTCTGTTCGAGCTACAAGTGAGGCAGAAATAAACCCTTGGCCTCGAGGTGACGTCACATACTTTCCACCCTAAATTCTCGAGAGAAAGTTGTCGGATGGCGAAACCTTATAGCGTGGTGCGTGTGGGAGTGGGGTCAAACGACCTTGAAAGTACGTGTAATAAACGTTAATGTTGTAAATGTACCGTACCGAAATGGTCGTCTGTTTAACGGTTTATTCGACGTTGAATAATGGTTGAGAAGAAACGATAAAGAAACGGGTTTAGTTGGCCAAAACTGTCTATGAATGCTGTCTATTGGTATACACACATTCAGTTTTATTTTATCCGTTGCTTTTATCACGATATATGGTGTTAATTTTCCAAGCGGCTGCTGTGGGATTCAAACATAGGAACGTTCTGCCCTTCTCGTTGGTAGCCCGACGCGTTGACCATCCAAAAATGTTCGTGAAATATAGTTTAAAAATTAACCTGTTTTCAACATGCAAATAAAAACATGAAAAATATAGTCATTTTCATTGTATTTGCTTTTAATTATAATGTTTAAGCAATTAAATTAGAAATAGAAGTGTGAAACGAAATCTAGGACATAGTATGAATGATAGTTGAAAGTACGTAACATTAACGTCGTATCAACGAAATTCTAACTTCGTTGAAATATGGTTCAAAATTGAATCTGTTTTCAACGTGCACATGAGAAAACCGAAATTAGTTTGTATCATTCAATTAGTTTTTAAATATATTTTTCACATAACCTTAGTAAGAAATGCATTAAACAAAATCTATTATATGCCATAGTTGAAAATAACATATCGAATACACATTGTATTAACGTCTTATCAAAGCAATGATGTTTTTGTTTAAATATGATTTAAAAGTAAACGTATGAACGATAACGGTTAATCAACGAAATGAACCTAAAATCAACGTTGAAAACACGTATGTGTGCTACAGAGGGAATATTATAAACACATCATAGTCTCTTAATGAAAGGAAAGTTTATTTATATCCAGCTTTCTTTTGTTTACTAAAGTCATTGATGAACATAGTGTTTGACATTCTCTCAAATTGTATGCCATTCCCCCAAAATCTCCGAAAGTGTCAAAATACCCCGTTTAAATGCAAGTTCGGTATTACCCCATATGTATTCGAATTTCAAACCCTTTGGAAATTTATTTTTATCTCAGACGTGCCAATTGTCTGCTATGTATAGCCAAAATATCAATGTTTTAATGCGTTATAAACAGTTTATCATGCATTCCTCAATTTCTCCAGAATTGGGATGAATCTTTAAGTGTTCGGCATTATAACGCCTTTCCAATATCTGTCTCTGTCAATTGACATTCTGTTGAATAATAGCGTTAGTACTAAAACAATGCTCTTAAGGTTAATGTAAAGCAAAGATCTCCAAGAAAAGATGGCAGCACTATATCTAATGTACGAAATTTCCTTGCTGCTTCTACAAATTAAAGCCCAGATAGTTCAAACTTTCAGGGGAGAAAGTTCATAACCAATTCAAGAGTTCCGTGCCGATTTTTTATTTTCTTTGTAGTTCATTGTTGGAAAAGCTTCATTGTTATGGGTTTAGATATCCATAACAACAATGAAGCTATTTTGATTCTTGAACTGGTTATGAACTTTCTTCCCTGAATGTTAGAACTCTCGAGGCTTGAAACTGTAGGAGCAGCATTGATATTTCGTGCAACGATAAAAATACATTAGAAACATACAGAGGTAGTGCTGCCATCTATCGTTAGAGATTGTTGTTTTACACTAACCTTTATGTAATACTTTATTCTAAAAAGAATGAAAATTAAACATTGAGAAATATTTTTCAATGTCAATATAAAATAATGACAATCATGAATTGGACGGCGATTAGCAACAGTGATCCAAGCGCCTAAACTCAGGTATTGAGATCACCCCTTCAGTGTTCCCAGGAAGCGTCATCTCTCTCTATATTTCTATTTTTAGGAAATATTATCCAATTAGGTGGCAGAGCAGCCATGGCTGAACCTCGCCCGCTTGAATAAAGACGTTTTCGATTTAGTTCAGTTGGCGATTTTGGTGCTTGTTGTAATCGCTGTCCGATTGTTGAAATTGAAATGGTTTTACTGAAATTCTGCTATTATCTGTTCTTTCACTTGTTGAAACAATTGTTACTATGGTATTTAAGAAGTACTTTGAGTAATTTCTCATTAAGAGGCCTCCGTACTTATGCTGCGTGTGAGTTTTAATATTTTTAAAGATTCTGGACAAATGACAAGCAATAATGAAAATTTTGGAAAGCGGTCCGGGGTATTTAAAACCAGCTGAGATTTTGACATTGTTTATTGTAGCTATAAAATTTGGAATACTCTCAATTGATGACGTCATACACCTATACCATTACGGATATTCTAATTTCTCGGCTAAAATAAGCAATATCAAAAGCTCAGATATTTCATTTAATACACATTCATATGTACTATTGGGTCCGCTTTCCCAAATGTCATTATTGCTTGCCATTTGTCCAGTATCTTTAAAAATATTAAAACTCACACGCAGCGTAAGTACGGAGGGCTCTTAACTCTTCAATAACGGCATATAACTTCCCATCAGCGTTGTGATTTAGTAATTCTAAATTTCACTGTTATAACTGTTTCTTTATCTTGAGTAATACGGTAGCTTGTCTATTTCATTGGCGATTACTCATGACATAAATGACCAGAGGCAGTATTTAATAAAGTAATAATGTTTATTCCAATTAGTGTAACTTAGTTGCGTACTTAACCAAAAGTCAATGCACAGATTCATGGTTCAGCAAGCCGTCACGTTTTAATTAACTTTTAAAATTAAAAATCGAAATTAATTGTTCAGTGTACATTATCGTAATCACCGAGTTAAAGGATTGTAATATTAATGACTAAAGTCGATATTCGTTGAAACGAAGAAGGTCTTTTCAGCAATAATTAGATATCTGTATTTAAAAACAAATACACTCTGCATTTGCCGTACTAGTTTTGGCCAATTTTCATATTACTGATAACATATTGTAGAAACTTGTGGTATTAACCCCATGAGGAAAACTCGGCGGACCTCCGGTGGCCCGCCTTCATGGTTGGTGGGTCACCGGCGGCCCGCCGAGTTTTCCTTATGGGGAGGAAACGCGAGATAGCTCAATGAGATGTTCCGCTTGCAATTATGTAATATTTCTTGTATGACCTTTGTCCTGTCTTCGTAGAGTGGTTCCCTTCTTTGTTTACAACCCGTCTGATGAGACCCTGGAATCAGAAACACCAATCACGGAATTAGGACAGAGATCTATTTTTTTATTTTTTATTTTTAAATGAAAGAAACATATTTTAAACTTGAATGAATATTGTTTGACATTTTCATGGACATGAGAATCAGATGCAAGAAAAGATTATATTTTCTTTTACTGAAGTTGTTGACATATCGCACCAAGTATTATAGCGTTCGAGTACAATCACTATTAGCATGGGTTGCTATCGTCAGGTTAGGTACGATTAGCATTACTATTCAGATAAATACAGGACTACTCCGTACAAAATCCCCAACTTCCTGTACTTGCATTGTTTTCAACAATGCTGGGGATACATCTACAGTACACCCTTCAACATTATACCATATGAGTACAAAATCCGGTGATTATTTTACAAATTACAACAGATAATTTTCATAACTTATTTCACCATTCAAAAGTAGCTTTGAAACACTGAGTAATACTTGGTTGAACTAAGTACCCAAACAATGTGGATAATCTGTGGTTCATACTTAGACATAGACGTTATACCATTTACTTTCAAATATCCCAATTTCATTCTCATAAAATATTTGCAGTTGAAAGTGGAAGTAAATTTAGGAGAGAATGGGCAAAACTAACACCGGTTACTGTATTATCACTGCTTTTGTACTGAAGTTCCCTTCTCAACTATTATTGTCAATAACACAAGGACAATAGCAAGGGAATCTCTTCTTGCTACTATACGTGGCTTTTCGGTATTCGAATATCCTAATTCTATTGAAAGCCTTGTATCTCCTTTACGTATGTGAACGTTGTACTAAACAATATAGCTCCGTCCGTGTCAGTGAAGGAGATACGTTTTTCTGTTGGTGTTCTTAGCACTCTATACATCACTTTTCAACATCATACTTTGCAACTTGTCTAGCCCGGTCTGCAAGTATTGTTGAACCTGTTAAAACGTTAATCAAAATAAAAGTAGCTTTATTGATAAGCTCGAAAATTATTTATTCAACGAAATTATTGTAGTGGTCTTAGAATGTTACAATTCTCAGAGACATAATTTATTTAGTTATGAACAAGGTATTTTTGGCTCCTCCCTCCTGTTCAAAACGTAACCATTATCAATACCCTTTCTGACTGTAAAGTTTTAACTATAAAGTGTAATGTTGTATCATCATATTGTGCTATGTAAGTCGTATTAACATTTTAATTTTTTATGTTTTCTTTTGCAGCCGAAGGCACGACATTTGCGGCCTTTTAAGTGGGACCCAGGCAATCCTTCCATTCCGCCTCCGTTCTATCTACAACAGCCTCCAAGCCCTCCTCTCAGATTCGGCAGTCTTCCATACGACGTTGGCTCCGGTAACTATCACTATGCCCAGTTCCCGAGCGAGCCCGTTAATCCTCCTCCCCCGTGGATAGAACCAGCAGCAACTGTTGGAGACCGCACCCGACCACCAGTTCTACACAAATCGGCAGCTGTTCTAACATCACCAGATCCTCATTATCCATCACCGTGGATGCAGAGGTATCAGTCTTTCCCTGAAATGAGTTACATCCCGACTGTAGTAACACCTCCAAGAGGTTCTTCCTTCGACGAGTACCTGATTCCGGGACAGTATGATGGTCTAGGCAGGAGTCGAGGTAGTGTGAACAGAATCAGCCCTTCACATCACCAGCAGCATTATCACACGGCACCAGCAACTCGTTATGGTCATGAGCGAGAAGACGACTTTATGGGTGTTCCTGGTAAACGAGGTCCGTTACCGCCAAGAACGATTCCAGGCTTCCTCGAAAGACATCGAGAAGTGAAAAGACGTGGTTCTGATGGATCTACCTCTGTAGATAGTTTACAAGATGCTCTGTCATCATCCCGTAGTGGTAGAAACGCACCAGAAGACGTAGGGTGTGGGGAGGAACTGTATCCCGCACCTCATTTGTTAACTTTAACAGAATTCACAGATGACGACATACCTACCTTCTCAGATGATTCTTTGGAAGACGACCAGAAGCTTGCGGCGAATGATGTTTTGTCATCAGCGAAAAGATCGAGTATTGCGTGGGAGGTTCCGCTGAGTGATTCTCAACTCACATTAGAAGAATTGGCTGCAGCCAATCAAACCAAGGATCATCATAGCCGTAATCATAGTGAGGTTCCTAAATCTAGATCTGAACGAAGTCTCAAAGATTTGAGTCCAGGAAGTACAAAAGTAATTGGCAGAAGACCACGTCGAAATCAATCAGTAGAAAAGCCCTCGAGTAAAAGTAAAAGCAACGGCCGAACCCCTTCAATAGAAAGACAACCAAAATCAGAAGTTAAGAAAGAGAAAAACAGTTCCCATAAACAACAACAACACCAGAAGCAGCCGCGGCATATACCAAAGAGTTCTTCCATGTCCAACATAGGCAAGCACGTGAAGGAAGAGAGAGTCAAGAAGGAGGACTTTATAATTCCAGAGCTACCAGCTGAAAAGGATGGTGTAGTGAACGGGACGTACGTTATCCGTCGAGGGCGTAAGAAGGAAAGAGCTCCAATCGTAGAATCAAAGAAATCAACCAACCAAAAACCAGAAGGTGTTTCAGTAATCGTCAATGGAACACGAGGGACTGGGAAGTCTGAAACAAAGCTAACGACCAATCGGTTTGTAAGACAATTATCAGTTCCTCAGCAGATGTCCAATAAGCATAATAGTGTTGTTCTTGGACTTAAAAGAAGTAGTTCAAACTTCGAAAATATTAAGTCCATGATAGAAGAAGGACTTTTAGAAGGGTTAGATGACGCTCCTCCTGATTTTGAACCTCCTACGCCTCCTACCATAGTTCGTGTCGTGTCGCTACCGGCTCTTATGATGAGTTCGAAAGATGATACGACAGATGGTCGTACAGTGCCTCCTGGTAACGATATTGATAATATCATCTGGAAAATTGACAATCAAAACAAACAAAAGACTGAAGAATGCGGAAAGAGTATCATTCTGCTGTCAAGTTCTTCCTGTTCCTCTTTGTCGTCAGAAACTGAACGGAAATCATTCAAAGACCAACAAAAGAAGTTCGTAGAATCAAGAGCACTAGAACAGGTTGTTGAAGAAGGTCCTTGGTTATGCGCGGGAGAAATCAACGAGGTAAAAGTAGTGCCTGTCGTTGTGGAACATAAAGAAGAAGCGCAAAGTAGTCCACGAGAAAGGTATCCTTCCACGACGGATGAAGAAAGTGACTCTCGGGGCGAAGACGATGATTTTAAAGTTACTGTAGAGGTTGATCTTCCTCCTCCACTTCCTCCTCAAGATTATGATATTGAAGAAGAAATTGTAGCCACCAAACGGGAAGATAAGTTTTCAGATTACGCAGAGATTTTCCAAGCAAGTCCTCTGGGAACACCAATTTTATCTAACGGACCAACTGTTAACTACGAACCTTTGTATAGGAATTTGGATATCAGGCCTGATTCTCCACCATTGTTAGATATTAGTGATCATAAGTCAACTACGTCTAGATATCACCAACCGGAACCTCCATCGTCATCATCACAAAAGCATTATGATCCAGGTTCCAGCCTTAAGACCCGTTCAATGGATGCCGGTCTTTGTAAAGGCCACCGACGTCAAAATTCTGGATCCCGAAAGCACCACCACGAGGTGCCGTCCGAGAGGCGCACGTTGCCAACAGAGCTCCAAGGACCGTCCCGACGTCGCGCGTTCCAGAAACGGCCCGCGCCATTCCCAAGTGATGATTTCCCTACTTCTTCCTCCCTTCCCGAAACTCCTATATTTGCTCGTGGCTGTGACATCCCTCGGACACCTCATCGGAAAGTTCCAGAAATTCCTGGTATTCGGACAGCTCCGAGACCTGGAGGTCTTGCTGGACCAGTGTCTCCGTATCCGTGTCCGCAGTATAGTTTCCGGAAAACGGGCAGCGTTCTTCGACCTTCTTTATCTGAAGGTGGAGAAGTCAGAATTGGTGGCCCTGGCAGGGGCTGGTATCCACGCCACAGACAACCACGTCCAGCTTCTATAGAAAATTTGGATCGAGTGCCATCCGGATGGGACGGTCGGGAACCACGGAAGCCTCTTACTCTGCCGCCGAATCTCACCCCCAAGTTCTTCCATCGATCCCCGAGAGAGGCTCTTAGACGAGTCACCAGTCTTCTTATTAGAAGAGGTAAGTAAAAAAGGAATCTTATTTTTTAATGATTGCAGTAGATTTTTGTAATTTCGTTTTCTATCCAATATAATTTGCGAGTTAAGGGTATATAAAGTGGACATATCCAAGATATATTTTTAATTTACAAGTAAATTATAGTACAGACGTACAGCAAATTACCAGCGGGAACATTACAAGTGTAGTGTGATCAGAATACCAGTCTTAAAGAGTAAGAATATCTTATCCACAAAAGGTACTCTCAGAAAATCATCTTTTGATTAGTGTATTTATTAACATACTTTTCTTTAATTTACAATGGTTGAACCTTAATTTAACTCACTTCCCGATGTCCTACAATAATGAAATTTTGCACAGCGACGTAAGTCGGGTAACCATACAATATTCCATTGTTACTTTCTTGATTGGTGTAGTGTTACCAGTCAATATTCTAAAGAATGTTGAAATTGCTTCCATTCAGTTAAATCTAGCTGCGCCAAACTTGGCATAAACATTATTCTACACAATACAAAAACACTGAGAGGGTCTGCGTTGCCAAGCAACCCTCTTACCAGTGTTGCCAGCCTATTTCTTATAAAATTATATATTTTTTATCAAATTGCTTCCATTATTTTAGTCATAGCAGCACCAACCGTGACAGAAACATTGTTTGAGACAATAGAAACATACTGCGGATGTTCCCACTTACCAGGAACTCCGTTGTCAGTGTTGCCAGCCCATGCCAAGATATATCTCATGAACTATAAGGTGTAGAAACATGAATGAGGTGTCGTTCGAAAGGTCTTAGCTTGACTATCTCAGAGCCGCCGAAACAGACTTGACTGGTGCAGTAGTTCAGTGTTTCCAGCCCATTTAAAAAATAATCGATTATGCAGATTGCTTCCATTCACTTAGACCTAGCTGCGCCAAACTTCACGTAAACATTATTCGACACAAGTACTGTGGATTTTCTCGAATCTAACAAGGGAGGGTCACGATATGTTGTAACTGAGATCCTAATCAAACATAGTGCATCTGATACGGGATGGTGGGATATGGAGAATACAAAAATTTAAGGTGCGATGAACAAGGGGGAGGCGAAACCTCGAAATTCACAGATGTTAAATAAAGGATATATCCACTATATTTTAGAATAAAGGACGGAACTTTCTGGAGGTGATTTCTGACATCCAAAAAATTAAAAAAGTTCCTTAGAACATGGGTGTTATTTCGCTTAGTTGTGGAGATTTTCGTTTCCAACGTTGAGCCCAAAATCAACGCCTACTAATGGGAGGAAATGAATAATTCTCAATAAGTCAGAAACGAGTCATTGAATGAAAATTCCGTTTCCGGAAATTTGTTTCTAGCAACATGTTGGACATCAGAAGTGAAAATACGATGTCATCGGTTTGTCAGTGTTGCCAACTAGGTATAAAGTTTAAATGTTTCATTAAATTGGAATTATTCATTTGTAAATTTGAGATATAATACTGGTACGCGCTTTGGTAAACATATATCAAAGCACGTACGAACATTATTCATCCTTAATTTGCAAATTTTTAACTCCGTCGAGACTCAAATATCATAGTTGAAATTACTAGTATGTTCTCCTTATATCATTGTACAACATTTGAAAAAATAGATCTTTATATTTGTCCCACCAGAAATATCGGGCCTCCAATACGCATAAAATACGATTCTTTTGATTTTCAAACATTCATAAAAAATTAAGGAACCACATATCAGCCTTCATATTTTGTATACATCCAATAGAATTTGGTGTGTATAATAGTGTACAAAAGATCAACGCTGATATTTAATCCGCTCCGTACGAAAAAGCTCCCTAAAACAGGAATGTATTCTGTTGTGACAATCACATTTGGATATTATTTTGATCAATTCAGTTACATTGTAGGCTTATCATAAAACTATCAACCAGATTTAAAGGGAAGAAAATGGTTTCTGTTTCAATGTCCCATGATAAACCAGTACGAAGATATTACATTGTTCCTAAAGTACTGCAGAAATGGCGGCCATTAATTAATAGATTGCGATAGAAATAAAACAATACCCGTTTTGAGCTATTCTAATGTAAGGAATATAAGTATTACTATTATTTGAAAGAGGTCGAGTAAGCAAGCCGAACGATTTCAGATGGACTGACCTGTAGTTTATATAAGACCGCAAAAACCTCTGTGTCTTATCCGTAGTTTACAACACGGTGGTGTGTGCTTTAAGTATGTCGTTTATCATCACTAGACGATGTAAAATATCCAATTACACGACGTATTGCCACCTGAAAAAAAGTAAATTTTACACCTAGTTGGCAACACTGACAAACTGATTATATCGTGTTTTTACTCTTGATGTCCACCATGTTGCTAGAAACAAATTTCCGCAAACGGAAGTTTCATTCAATGACTCGTTTCTGACTTAATTGAGAATTATTCATTTCCTCCCATTAGTAGGCGTCGATTTTGGACTCAACGTTGGAAACGCTGTATCTCCAAAACTAAACGACATTTCACTCATAAGGACCTTATTTACTTGTTTCGATATCAGAAATCACCTCCCGAAAGTTCCGTCCTTTATTCTGAAGTACTGTGGATATTTCGTTTATTTAATTTATGTGAATTTCGAGGATTGCCCCCCCCCTTCCAGCTCCGCCCCCTCCCCTATCCATTGCACCTTAAATTTTGGTATTCTCCATATCTCACCATCCCGTATCAGATGCACTATGTTTGATTAGGATCTCAGCGACAACATATCGTGACCCTCCCTTCTAAGCATTGCAGTTGTCTGTGTTGACAGCGTTTTCTTTTTAGTGAGGGTACACTGTCGAGCGTTCAATCAGCAACAAATCCGTAAAGCTTGTTCAAGCAAGCTGATCAGCAAGCTTGATAGTGTAATAGCACCTTAAGCCGTAACAGTGCAAAAATGAAATGAGTAGTTCAGATGTTTATAAACAACGACCAAAGCAAGGAAATTGGGAGTCACCAATTTTGTCTTTTTAATCCGCACTTTAAGTTATATTTGTAGCACTGAGTACGGTTGGTCAGTTGTTTCCATCGTTTGATGTATGCGTAACAGGCAAATGATGCTGTCTATTAATCAGAAGCGAGGGAATTAGTTATGTGTATTTGAGGAACATAATGTTTGAACGACGAAAGCAACAAAATGGAAGAGCGGATAAACCCAACACTCAGCTTCCTGATCATTCTGGAAACAATCAACATTGCAATGTTGACCTCACTCGAAATTGAACCAGACTTGCTTTCACAAGTGTGTCAACTTAATCCAAGGTTAGCAAATCAAACCATAAAGGTTTTAACAAGGTTGAATCAGTGCATCTAGTTTACAAGAATCACGATTGAAATAGCCTGAATAGGACATGAAAGGAAACATAATGTACATCTTTTTTTTATTATTTAAAAAAAAATATTTGACCTGGGTGGGACAATCTTATTGCAAGCTGGCATGCTATCTGGGAAGATTTCCCAATGGCATTTTCTACTCTATGAATTTCAGAACGTTGTCATCGAGCCCTCCTTAACTTTATGCTACAAACTTATTTATGATTTTTTCTTTTTTTTAAAAAAAACAACAAACTCGACATCTTTGTTGAGACTGAGGTAGTTTTTTATCCGCGTCGAAAACCTGTCTGTTGAACGTTTTCAAGCCGGTTCACACAACCAATTTTGCACTAATTGTTGACGAAACCGCTCGCCACGGACGGACCTTTTCAAACTTTGACAGCAGATTATGGAGAATCTGAAGGTACTAGATCAAGGCTGTAGGGTGGATATTAAGAGAACTCCAGCTTTTGGCTCCTTCGCAGCTATTATGACTCTTTATGAGACACTTCTCGGTTTAGAAAACCACCGGAGATACTGCGAGACTTAAAATAACTGCAACCTAGCGGTTTCGATCTGAACTACGCTTTAGCCAAGAATCTTTTATTTCTGGCTTTCCCATTGCATTGAAATAGTTGGAAAGTAAAGAATTGATTTAACTCATATTTGAGCTTTGTAAAGGAGGTCTACAAGCATGGGCGCCCATCTTGTGGTTTTCAGAGGGGGG
>JAGDQP010027311.1:14337-25116 GCA_022664845.1 Lepisma saccharinum
ATAAGACAAGATAATGAATTACACCAACGTCAGCATCTTTTATCAGAATGTCAGAGGGCTAAGCTTGAAGATTAACAATTTTATCGATCAAGCGAATTGTAATAATTTTCATATTATAGCAATTACCGAATTCTGGTTTATTGAGGAAAGGAAGTATTTTTATTCAATTATCAATCATGTTTAATGTAAATATATTGGATAGGGATAGACCGATGCAAGGAAAATCTAGATGTAGTGGTTTGCTGTATGTTAATAAATAATGCACTTAATTTTGAGAAAATTAAAAAAAAACCTTTGCCAATGTGGATATTATTGTGAGATACCTGAATGGCCAGGGCATACAGCGCTTACTTATTGCGTTACATTACCTACCACATAATATTAAAACTAATTTATTATAAAATTGTTGTGACTGGTTTATGAAAAAAATATAAATTAAAATGTTGATATATATTCTTTTTGGGAAACCTTAATGTGCTTGGTAATTGACTGGAAAGACGGTAGTATCAATACATAACATTCTGATATACAGAAAAAGGTTAGGGTTCTTTTAGAATTTACCACTGATACTCATCAATAAAAAGGCAAGATATTTTATCAAATAAAAGCAAACATGCAAAACCACTTGGTATATTGAATACGCAATACTACGGAAACCGGTCTATTTTAATTATAAATTGGCCTCAACTAGATATTTTATAGATTTGGAAAATAGTTTACAATCCAATTCCGCTGTATTCTGGTCTCTGTGTAATAAGAAAAACACAATAAAGAAATAGTAGAGAATACGGCCAATATTATTGACTGACACAGAGAGATACTGACCGTCAATAAAGTTATTGACTGACAGAGAGACAATTACAGAAGCGTTTAAGGATTATCTTGGTAGCAATTTTAACTCCGATGGAGGTGTATGTAAAATAGAATTTAGTGAATATTAATTGAATCCAAACAGAAATCCCTAGCGCATCAACTACTGATGTTATAGCGGCTATACGAAAAATAGAACCTAGATTTATTATAGGAGTGGATACGATTCATAACTATATTGTCAAAGCTCGTGGATATTTTCTAGCTCCATCTGGATCACAATAACCAAGAATAATTGAAACAAAATTTATAACACATCATTAACACAATTTGGGAAAAAGGAGACAAAAAATAGAAACGTTAATACTTCAAAATGAGATAATATCACTTTGAACAATACTTCAGTTATAACGCTTGAACATGTACCATGCTGTTCTTGAAAAACTAATTTTTAAGACTAATTAAAATTTACAAATACTTTGTTTTTTTAGAAAATGACCAAACACAGTATTACGCTTTGGAGATAATAATTCGAGGACACAAGATTACACTACATATTATGTTGTTCCCCTGTTTCAATAGGAAGGTTAAAAACAGAACCTATTCCTTATATTTGGTTCACTTAAATTGTTTTATATTCTACCGCATTCGTATCTTATTATTGCTTTCCACGAGCTTTTGGAAAAGAGAAACAGACTTTACCAATCATCGCAAGCAGTCAAGAAGTAGTGACTCAAGTTTAAGAGAAACGAGTCAGACCACCTGAAAATGGGAATAAGCAGATTCACGTTAACACCTTAACCAGCGTCTATCCCGTCTCATTTTCTGAATTTAAGACATTTGATTTTATATGTTTGATGATTGAATATTAAAACGAACAGAGCATACCAGCAATAAGAAAACAACATACGAGTTAAATAAACAATGACAAACAATCCACCCCAAAATATAAGTGAAGTTAAGGTAAAATAAGTACGTCATGGATTTCCGCACCTAGATACACCAAGTCTTATTGATAATTGTAGTTTCAACAGTTATTTTTACATTCGAGAACTTCAGGGACACCAAAAAGCTCAGGATCCCCAGTGTATTTCAAAACTCTAAAAATGGACCAACTCCCAACTCAGGAGACTGCAAGTGCATGAAGCAATGAGACAAAACTAAACATAGTGCCACTGTAAATAGTGATATAATATATTCAATGTGTGTATTATCACAATTTAGTGATTATAAGTGTATATAACGATTTAAGGCAGTAATTTCTTATGTTTGCATAGTTGGTGACTTTATGTTAAGTGTTGTATTTTCCCACAGCATTTAACTTAGAACTTTTACAAGAAGACAGAAACTTCTTCCCCAGTGAAATTAATAGAAGAATAAAAGAAGAAATGTCGAACAAATTGTGGAAAATGTAACATAAAATAAGGAAGAAATAATAATTGATTTCAAAAGTGCTGTAAATAGTGTATTATCGTGTCTGTATTGCAGGTTTTTGGAGAGTATCTATTATCGAAATAGGACATTGTATATCCCAGTTGTTTTGAAGGAATGTAGAGCTAATTTGAGTATAGTAGGACGCCAGGTAAAGTAACATATTTGCTAAATATATTTTAAAGTTAGAACTCAAACCAACCACACATTAGCGTAAATAGACAGGCCGCAGATAACACGAAATGCCGCAGCAGCAATTAGACATAGTAGAAGAAGAACAGGTAAGAAGAAAAGACAAGATCATGTCACACGTATATTTACCTAAAAGCTACAATTTTACACGAGAAAGTACAAAATTATATCCACGCACCACCCTGAATCAGAACTTGCAAAGCTCTTGAGAAATTTCTAATTTGAGCAAAAGATTTTTATGAAAAGAGAGAAGAAACCCAAACTCACGTTAGAAAATTTTCAACAACGAGGATTTTAGACTTTCAAATTTTTGCTGTCATTCCAAAAACACATTATTTTAAGAAATTAGTCTCAGAAGATCCGTTTCCAGTTCTTAGACAAACATGCGCAATACCGCATATATCACTTATTAAGTAATTCCAAAGCACTTCATCTAAGTGCCTTATTCGTTCTGGATGAGTGAGATGCACATCTGTTGAGAACATCAGTCCGAGGAGAATAAGAATACGGAGTAGTGAGGTAGAATTCATCGGACTAGTAGTCCAGTCGAGGTGCCAACCACTGAAGAACAGTTTAAAAATTGTATTATGCGTTTTGAAGTGTATTATTAACTAGTGTATTATTATGATTAATGTGTTATTTACCTAATTGAGTGGAAATCTAATGTCATACTTCCTTGAGATATTAAGTTCACCTACGTATAACTAATTTCCTTTTAGCCATTTAACATTTATTTGGTTTTAATTTGACATAGATAGAGAATTATTTATACTTCCTTTCAAGGTTATGGCGATTATTACAATCCTTCTTCTTCCTTTCTCGTGGGTATAAATCTCGCGACAAACACCGTAAGTATCGCAGTCTCACAGAAATAAGAAAATGGGTTTCTCAGTATTTCAGTTGTCTTCTATTATCATTGTGTTGCTATCAGTCATGAACTATGGAATGGTTCAATGTGGTTCCGCGCCGGTTGTAAGTAGTTTTTCTAATTTAAGTTTTTCTTAGTGTTTTACGTTATCCTAAGATTCATTAATTGTTTTAAAGGTAAAATTGCAATTCTTCTAACGTAGATAAAATTTATATCTCATTATTTTGGAGAAATTACCTGTAGGATAAATCCGTCACTGGGTGAGGGTTAGGACATACCGGCGCATAAAAAATATTTCTCTTAAAGTTTCGGAGGTAGAGCGGAAAAGTACCATAACGTTGGGGAGAAAACATGCGGCAATTTTGCCTTGGGGTTACTTTTGAATAGATATTGATACACTGAAATTCATTTTAACCTTTATGTAAGCAATATAAAAAATAAATTAAGAAGTTAAAAATAAAATAATGAATTAAACAACATTGAGTAATTTAATATTGCACCTATCTCAATTCAAACAGTATGGACAACAAAGCGATAAATTCATTTCTTTAATTTTAAGTTCAAATTTAGTTGAAGTATTTTATTTCTAGCTATTACGAATAGGTACCCTTTGAATAATCAAACTTATGCGATATTCGACGTAGTTAATGAGTTTTCAATTGAGTGTGAATTTGAGTCATATAAAATTTGCAAAGCTTCAGAATGTCAAAGTTCGTACTCACATTAATTCTCCTAAGTTCAGCTTTTCGTACGACCAAAATGTGTCACTCCCTAAAAGAGAAAATAAAATCAGTCATCGACATGACTCTACCATTATGAGACACTGTCTTGCAACGAAAACTTTCCTTATTTAGAAATTTAGGAAAAGACAAATAATGTGGAATTCTGAAGTGCTGTGATTCTTAATTGCGTAATAAGAAACCACAGCTCGCGCTTGAACAAATGAATGTGTAACTCCTGTTTACGTGAATCCAAATTATTATGTTTATAGATCTCCTCTAATCTGATTTGCTTTTCCTTTCTTTTATGCGTTATACTGAAAAAAGATTTGTCTGATATTTTATATTTGTTAACTGCAACTTGCCTTCTTATTTCCGAAACAATAAGAATTCACAACCAGAATTCGCAGCAACTAAGTTGCAGTAGTTATTGAATAAAAAGGCAAACTTAATTGAAAGATTAAATTTCAGGAGGGTATAGGTTATCAAACTAACTATACCGCAACATTATTAAGTTCTGATACTAAATACATTATCAGTCTCGTACCAAAGGAGGCGGTTTCAAGCCGGACTTCATCTTGTTTATTTGTTAATACTTTCTATAGGTTTCTGAGTTATGAATTGAAACTCAGCGGCCTTTAAAATCGTTACTTTTCGGCCATAACTCCATAATATTCTCTCTCCTCACCAAGTTTGAAGGCAAGATAAAGATATAACTACAAGCGTATGAATTTCTTAGTAACAACGTTGGTTTTGTTCAATAAATTTGTAGTTTAATTTGACTTGAATTCTTTATTCAGATTTGCACTAGATAATAGATAAATTTAGTAAAGGATCCAGTGCAGTACAAAATTTTACTAAATTTTAACATATATTAGAAAATAAAGTAGTTAAATTTCAAACAATAAAACATTTGGTATTTTGCTCTTTTTTCAGTTGTTTTTCATGTAAGAAGTTCATATCCTTCCGTCACACGGCCAAAGAGGACGATATTATTCTTTGGGAGGTGTCCAAGAGGCTAAAAATTATTATCCAAATAAGAACCAATTTAGTGTATTTGAAGAGATAAATTCTAGTATAAATTCTATGTCTATCCAAAGTAAGGCAGGGACTGACGCCATTGGTTTCTTTCACAAGAACTTTTTGTTAGGTACATATTGAAATTATCAAATGAAAATTGATAACCGCTGCGACCGGGAATAGAAACGAATCTCCCAGTTACCGGCCGGGCATGGTGTCAATTACACCACTAAAGCACATCAATTCTCTGTTTATACATACTACTGCTCACACCTAAACTCTCTCCCAGCTTCCGTAGCTGGTTATTAATTCAAGGCGCCTCATACATTAGGATATTTTTAATGAGGAAATACGTTGGATTTCCAGAAGGTCTGAATTTCTGAAGAAAGGAATTCTGGATTGTCTTTTCTAAACGTCACACGAAATGATATGAAACACAATTTCACATGGATTGACCTTCGAATTTTAAATTTTCAATCAGGCATATAAATAAGGTTTCTGAACTATTGAAGTTGCCAGATAATATTTTATAGGTGTTTCAGTATCTAAAAGACAATTTGTTAATTTCGGACCGTGGGAATTTTAAAAATTGAAATTATGAAGAATTTGAGTCAAGGATTATTTTTAAAAACTACCAAATATAGTGTAAATGTATACTGAAGTGAATTGCCTTCCAATTTATATCTACTAATATATTTTTTAGCAACTTTTGGAAGATTCAACGTTTTAGTGAACAAGGGGCGCAGGGGCAAAAGCAAGATATTTCCCCACTAAGTATTTTTACTATACATTTATTATAATCCTCTCATATTGCTTAGTTGTATCATGGAATAAAACAGCGGTATCACCAAAAATCAATATTTATAGAATACTTAGACCTTTAGGAATCAATCGAAACATGTTTTTTTAAAATACTGTTGAAATAATGCTATAGAAATAAAAAAAAAATCTTAGTGACGATCTCAGGGACAATGACTTCCCTCGAGGTGGTGAGCGCGGTTTGTCCCCTATCTTTATCCGCCAATGATAGATAAATTAGGTTGATTCAGAAACAAATTGACACGTTTTCTTACATGGAGACTGTCAATGAGATAATATCGAAACCTACCCTAAATTACTGCTAGGAGAGTCTCCAACTTATAGGGAGGTAAAATAAAAAAAAAGCACTTGCCCTTATTAACTTCAATCTTCCGAAGGTATATTGTTTTATGATTCAATCAACAGGAACCACTTCTGCTTCACTTTCTTCCTGGAATGAAACATTGCCGAGATGTACCGTCACATCCCACATTGCAATACTCCTTGCCAGAGACGTGTTTAAGGAATCTATAGCCACCGAAATGTATTATTGTTTTTGTAAAATAGTCAAAATTATATCGATTATACAAAAAAAATCTTAACTGTGGGGATCTCCTAAATAAGTCCCTTGTCCGAGGAGAGTGGCAACGTGGGGTGTGACGTTACAATGAGGACGAAAGTGAAGCAGAAGTGACTTCTGTAGATGAAATCATTATACTTTATGTTTACTTCGACCAATATTACAGTTCCTATCTCGCTACTTTGCAGTGAATATGAGCAAATGTTTTTGTATATTACCGTTCTATAGAAAGTGAATTCTCCTAGCAAACCTTTGGGTACGTTTCGATAGGATCTCATTGAAGTCTCATTGAAGTTGAACTAATGCTACAGAAATAAAGCATCTGCTAGATTCGCCACTGAGATAAAACTTAAAATACATATTTTGCCCTATATACTTTTACGATATGCAATTACACATATCTTGCCAGATTTTTAGTTGTATGGTTAAGCACAATATTCAGAGGTTTGGGGTTCGGGGCAGACGCCATTACCTCTTATGTTTATCGGTGCAAATTTAAGTTTAATAATTATGTACCTCCATCTATGCCAAATGTTTTAAATATCCAACGATCTCATGGACATTGACATATGTTTTAACTTTCATATCAAAGTGCATAAGACGTTCTTTATTAGAAACCATTTGACAGTTGTGTATGCCTGCAAAAATACTAGTTTGTATGTTTGCCGTGAAACATTAACCTCCTCAGTCCCGAGAAAAAGTGACAATGATTTTAATGGTGCCATATAAAAATTTTGACTCTTCTGGGCCTAAAAAGTATCCATAAGTTTTCCCATCATGAATAATGAAGTCATCAAGCCAGGGGAGAACGTATTCTATAGGATACATCATGATTGAAGTTAAGAGTAATGCAATATAACTTCTGGCTATTTTGAATTTAGTCACAAGGGATGAAGTTATAAATCTAATCGTAAAAATATCAACGAAATTTCTATTTTATTCATGTGAGTGATTTGTGAACATGAAAGTTTTGTATTTTGTTATTCTCTAGCGCAGAGTCTCTCAACGTTGGGGTCGCGAGTTATGTACAGGATTGTCGCGAGGTGTGTGTGTGTGTGTGTGTGATTGTGTAATAAATAACGTCTTGAAAGCTTCAGCACACACACACACACCACAGTGAAACGAAACCGCTATTATAAAGAAGAATAGCATTTTGCGGGGTCGCCGGTCAGAGGCCATAATAAAAAAGGGTCGCGGCATGAAGGTGGTTGAGAACTGCTGCTCTAACCTTTACATCATTTATTAGCATACTCAAAATGACACCTAAAACATTCTAAAAATGTGTTTAACCCAAACATCTGTATATAGAAATGAGTAAGGGGACGCTTATTTCTCAAGAACCATACATAGGATGGACAAGGTCAATGACTCATTCAATTACATATGGTCTGTAGATTATAGCAAAAATACAATATCATGCCTAGGTCACCGCTGGGCTGAGCTATGGGCGTGCAAGGTCCCCATAAGAAATACATGGGGAATGGGGTGACATTCTATCAATAATTGAAAACTACTAATATTAGTGTTAATTCCATATTTTCGGGATCGCTGAGATGAATAGTGATAGTTTCAATACTTTACAAGCTCAAGCTCATCCCCCACCCCCAGGGATTGGGGATGAAACTGGGTGTCTTTTTTAAAATAATCGAAGACGACCGATATAAGTGTCGAATTCATAGTTTAGTAGGTCGCTGAGTTCAACGCTAACACTAACGCTTTCGATGTCCTTAAGGTCGAAGTTAAACCCCCATCCAACGGGGGGTGGAAAGGCGTGGCATTTTAAAAAGAATCTAGTCGTTCCCGGAGGGAACCAAAATTATTGGTAAAACATTAAACAGTGAAACATGAAGGGTAATAAGATTGAAGTCAAATTGGAGTTGATGATACGTTGTTCGGTGTGCTGTTCTGCATGTAATAAACACTCTGAAAGCGATTCAAATCTAAACATAATAGTATCTAAGTAAAATTGAACATCATCTGACGAAAGGTCCAGATCTGATTCGTCAAGTTGCTCGAGGATCTGCTCAGCAAAAAGACCTGAAAACAGAAAATTGAGTATTCATGAGTTTTACGAAGACCTTCATTTGCAAAAGAATCAAAAGAGTATATTGGGTGACCCAGAACCCACCTACCAAGTTTGGTTCTCAGCAAAAGGGCATAAAAACCTCATGAAAATTTGATTAAATTATATGTTTTGCCATTTCTATAACTACATATTCAGTTTCTTGTAATTATACTAAACACTTGCAAAAACTATTAGATTTCAACTTGGTCATCCTGTAAGTGTTCTAAAATCTTTGCTCTTTTACCTTCGATATTACAAATCTTATCTTTGTTGTCTTGTACAATCGTGCCCCTTGTACAAAAAGCATACTTCAAATTATTCAATTTTGCTGAAAGTTAAATTCTGGATTGTACCTTTCTTCAGGCAGAGCAACACTAATATTATTAGTTTGTAATTTGCTGTGCAACATCCCTAAGTTTCACTAAAGTTTCCACTAACTAAGTAAAAAACTCTACTTCACTTTCACACGTTACTAAATAGTACATATTATTATCTATAGACTTTTGCCTGACGTATCCTATAGGATACACTTTCATATAAGGAGCCAAAAATAAACAACGGAAAAATGAATTCTCGTGAAATTTACACAGTATCAAGGAGCAACATTCTGTTATCGAGTTGTAATAAAAATTTAGAAATACACTAAAAAGAAATGTGAAAATATCAATACTTTCCGCCACACCGTGGCCCAGAGGCATTTTTCTGTAAACCCGCCATACTTAACAAAGAGTAGTTTTCTTCTCTTCTTCGGTAAATCGCCAAGAAAAATTCACAGAGCTGATGACATCTACCAAAAGGTGTTACACTCACATACAAGTTCCAGTTTTGCAAACTTCAGCCTAAGAAAAATCTTGAAGTTGTGTATCCTATAAGATACGCAGGGACCGAGGAGATTAAGTAACAAAATAAAAGCTCATATCTTGATAATATGCTGACCCATGATTATTTAAGGTTTAAAAATATAAATCGATTAATTCAGTTAATGTATTTCTATAATAATATATGCTTTCGGTTTTGAAACATTAAATGGAGAATGTAAATGAATTATAAGTAGAAGAAATTTATACCAGGGTGTCAAATAAGATTTCCGCCATATGACAACATGAACTTTGGGCACCCCTGCACAGAGTAGTGAGTAACTACAACACAGCAACTAATACACCACGGGAGGGAGGAATCTGTCCCTTGGTAGATATCCATTAATGATTGCTTTACTCATATTGCAGGTGGTCTTCTGATGTGAAATATGGAGCAGCAGAAAACACTGATTCGTGAGCTCCTGCTGTATGAGTTTTAACTGGAACACACACCTCGTGTAGCAGCACAAGACATCTGTGCGGCGAAAATGGAACGTGCAGTGAGTTACGACACAGCAAAGATATGGTTCCGAAAATTCAAAACGGGTGACTATGACTTGTCAGATAAAGAACGTTCAGTGCGACCCCCAACCATCAACACGGAGGCTGTACGCGAAACTGTGGAGGCGAATCCAAGCACCAGCACCCGTAGGTTGTCTGCCGAAGTGGGTTCTTCAAAATCAACTATACACAGAAAATTGGCAACAGTTGGCAAGGTGTACAGACGACGTCGAGTTGTCCCGCATGATCTCACTCCTGAGCAGGTACTACACAGAGTAGAAGTGTGCAAGGAACTGTTGAACAATCCCATGGACCAGTGGTTCGTTAAAAGAATTCTGACGATGAAAAATGGGTTTATTACCGGAATCCAGACACCAGTAATCAATCGTTGGACAGAGGCCAGGACGCAGCACCCGTGGTGAAACAAGGACGGTATGAACACAAAGTGATGCTTAATGTATGGTGGAATCTCTAAGGTTTTGTGCACTGGGAACTTGTTCCTCATGGTCGTGCTGTAAACGCTGAGCTGTACTGTGAGCAACTGGAACCCATGTATCAAGCTGTGTCACAAAAATACCCCCATTTGATCAACCGCAAACGTCTGTTGGTGCATCAGGACAATGCTCCTAGCCATAGGTCTCGTGTGACCCAAGAAAAATTCCGTAACGTGGAAGGTGTTGAACTGCTACCACATCCTGCGTACATTCCGGACTTAGCACCTTCCGATTACCACGTGTTCCGTTCAATGGGACACTTCCTTGGCGTAAAACATTCGCCAATTAGAATGATGTGCGGCGTGGAATACAAATGGTTTTCGACAACAAAGTCCAAAGAGTGGTATACACAGGGTATTCGCGATTTGGCATTAAGATGGTTATCCACTATAGAGCGCAATGGTTTATATTTTGCAGAATAAAGTATCTTCTCCACTGCTCCAT
>JAGDQP010027312.1:0-11831 GCA_022664845.1 Lepisma saccharinum
CAGGATGCCTGATCGCTGGTTTCAACCCAGTACCTCCCGAATCCTAAGAAACTGACTCACAACTGCCTAGTGAATTTTTAGACATTTGGATTGACTTGGCTGTTTCTAAATTAAATATATTCAAAACAATGAATATCAGTACTGTACTACCGAGCGGCCGTGGATCACTGTTAGAGCGTTGGTTTAGCATTAGGGAGATTTTGGGATTGATCCCAGAACCGACGACCATCCTAACTGAGGTTTCTCCAGGGCATTTTTCAGACACACCAGATAAATGACGGGCTGGTACCTTCAACTTAGGCCTGGGCTGACCATTTCCCCCATACTATCCTCTATCCTGTTCCGATCTGAGCATTAGATAGATGCCTAAAGGCCATAAATTAATTTTCAAAAATTTTCATGTAGCACCATGGAAATTACTAACCGGAAGTAGCTAACAGGAAATGGCCACCATTGGTTTCAATCGATTTTGTCCAACTGCGGAAATGCATATCGTTCTTGACACGGCAATATGTCGTAAACAACTGTATTTTAAATGAACATTTTTTTTTTTACCTTAAACTGCTATATTGGCACTGTAGACGAGAAATTAACACACAATCTTCATAAGGGAAGGATTTTTTTTTAAAGGATCAAACTGATTTATGAGCAAAAGGCATTATTTTATTTATATGCCTACTTTCACTTAATTTTTCAATTTAAGCCTCATTAATTTACTTCTTGCGTGGTTTATATGTGAGTCTCTTTGATCAAAAATGCATTTGTGAAATACAATATTGCATGAGTTCTGAACACATTGCTAAAATAAAATGACTTGTGATGAAAGTTACGACATATTGCCGTGTCATGAATTGTTCCAAATTGTCGCCATTTTGATTTGTATGAAAACATCTTCTATCACACCGACTTAATCACACGATCTTCTTATATAAAATAATTACACTGGGTTTATAAAATATTAATTAAAATAATTAAGTTATATAGAAAGTTAGTTTCCACGTACCTTTTTTACTACGACACAGAATCCTGAAGAAAAAATTTATTATTTCCTCTTCTTTCTTCGAGTCGAAATCACTTCAAACCGTTATTAACGTCGTTGCGAATAACTCCTCCTCCTCCTCCTCGTCATTTAGCAATTCCACCTACTTTTGGTATTCATAGACTTGCCCTAGGGATGCGACAGTTGCTCCCTATTCAATCACATGTATCTATTCAACTGTCACTCCAATCACATGGAAGTCATGAGCTAACTAGCTCGACACTTCTTGCATTAAACGCTATCATTTTTACTCTGGTTACTCTGGTGGCGTGTTATGTTCAGCAGTTTTACGTCAGATATAAGTCGAGCAACCATCCAATGTTGCTTGGTTAAAATTGTAGAAAACCAGCAGAAATTACATTGTAAATTAAAGTACACTAGTAGACAGTGCAGAAAAGGAATCTACTACTAAAACAGTAGACCTGGCAACATTTAGACGACAGACACCTGTGCAAAAGATAATGTGTTGCTTTTAAGAACTTCAGATAAACAAAAACAATCCGTTGATAAAGAAATGTATGTTTTTCTTCTTCTTTAATAAACACAAAGGATTTGAGTATTTAGCCAATTTTGTATAGAAAGGAACGTAATTTTGTATAGAAACGAACGAACGGACTTTCTTAACTTTAATTTGAGCAGACATAATAAAAAGGAAAATATTTAACAACGACAATACAACAGAGATTCCGCAAGGATTTTCAGTTTGGGGGTGGGGTGTAAAGTCAAAATTGGGATAATTAGAGTTTTGCACATTTTCTATCGATTTTTGACTGAAAAAATGTTAAAGTTTGGGGGGTCGAGCATTTCGAGGGTGATACCCCCACAGGGTCTGTCTGGCGGAATCACTGCAATAAGCCTTAAATTGGAATTTGAAGGCTCGGTTTGTCATGGTGCCGGCAATTTTGATTATTTTTATAAAGGCTTTTTTACAGTCTCAGAAGGTAAATATCGGGTGGTATCCTAACTGGCACCTTGTGCGCTTCATTCGTAGTCAATCTTATCTTAAAAGTGATGCAGTGACGTACGGAGCGGCCGTAGCTCAGGGATAGAGCGTTGGCGTAGCATTCGGGAGGTCAGAGTGGGTTCGATCCCAGCGGCCGACCATCCTGACAGTGTTTCCTGTTACAACAGGCAAATGCCGGGATGGCATCTTCAACATAGACTCTGGCCGACACCTTCCCCTATACTTTTCCCTCCCCTATCCTGACCTGAGCCTTAGATGCCTAGAGGCCATACAATTCAATTCAATTCATGTAGGGACGTCATTCCCCAGACGAGACAAGCTTAGGGCGCAACTACGGTTTTAAAAAACTGGAAGGATGTATAGTTTAATTTGTTTACCTATGCATATTTGTATAGAGTTAAATTATTAAACTGGAAAATAGGTTCTAACGTTAAAGTAGAATTTTGATTAAGCACCTTAGCAAACTTGAGACTTTCTAAGAATGGAACCTACAGTTTATGTTAAATTGGCATCTCAACACTATACCTTCAACCTACCCGATAAAGAGATAAATAATGTATATTAAACTCTTCTTAAAGACTGTGCATTTAGAAAAACGCTTCATAAACATAAAAATCACACTACTACTATATAAATTACCTGAGCCCCTTAATTTTGTTTAAAAAATAATGAGGAGGCACAAATAAAAATGACAAAGGATTTAATGTGAGCTATTCTTGGGGTGTAATAAGCTTGGAAAAAGTGTAAAAAAAATGTACAGAATGTGAGATAAATCTGCTGAAAAAGTGCTCGAAAACGCTAAAAAAATGTTCTTAGGATTATAGTGCTTTTATTATGTTCAAATAATGCGCTCGATTTATGTAGTACTTGTAATGGACCACATTCGAACACTTCACAGCACTTTATTACACAATTGGTATACTTTTGAAACACATTCCTGCTTTTGAAAGTGCCCTAAAAGTGTAAGAAAGTGTTTTTTTTTTTACAGTGTATGGCTGCTCTGCCACCTAATCCTTGTCAAAATAAAAGTATGGATGCAATATTACAATAATAAAAAAGAATAATGGACAATAATAATAATAATACCTATATACTGTATGAACCCACACACACACGGATACACAGACACCCAACACACGCAATCTTTTTATTAATGTTAATAGTTACATATTTACGAGGGGAAAAATACGTTCCAAATGTATACGGTATGTACTATATATCATTCTAATTACACAATGCCATTAGGAGGTCTAAGTGAAATTGTCAGGTTGGGTCAGAAGACTTTTAGCTTAGTAATTGCTTCCGGTGGAGGAAATGTTTCACCATATCTCTGAACGCACTGTAGGTAGTAGAATTTGTAATATTGATTGGCAGAGAGTTCCATGTTCTTGCTGCCGAAACAGAAAATGAACCAGGTGTTTTGCAGAGTCTGAAACGGGAATTACCATTACGCGTTGAGTAGTAATAAACAGTTCTTCAAGGATTAAGTTTATTTGCTAAGCAAAGGGAGTTTTATTTTCTAAAAGTTTAAATATTAAAAAACAATAGTGCAAGTTACGTCTCCTTGACATAGTAAGCATATTTTTATTATTACATTTTGGTAGTACATGTTCCGATCTAAGAAATACAAGGCTAAATCTTACGCAGGCATTTTGTATTTTTTTTAAATATAGATATTGCTTTACTGAGGGTTAAGACCAGTCCGTAGACTGCATCACAGTAATCGAAAAGAGATAGGATAAGGTTACGGACGACATAGAATTGAGCCTCTTTCGTGAAGTATTCGCGTAGTTTGTAAGGATAGAGCAAGGTTGACACAGCTTTTGTTTACTGGGTGGATATATGGCAGATCCAGGAGGAATCATCCCACCATTCACGTGATGAGATTGGGAATAACCCTGGAGAATGTTTCAGAATGTGCGACGTGAGAAGATTCGAACCTTAGCCGTCGATTAAGTCAGCAATGAAAACCACAGTATCACAACCGCTTAGTATTTTGCGACCAGTCTCTGAGGTAATCTACCAAGATTTATACTAAATAAGTCTTTATTGAATTCAATATTTATGAAATAACTACTGATCATTGCTAAACTACTTACGAATATGTTTAATCTGGTTTTGTTCCTGTACATTTAGTAAAAAAAAGGAATGCTTCATTCGTGATGAAAAATTTACAACTCCAATTTTACGTATCTGCTGTTGAGACGGTACACCATAATTAAACACAAAAGCCAGAACAAAATGATATTATTCCAGTTGGTTGAGTAACGAAGGAAAATGTAGCGGCGTGTGAAAGTGAAAATATTAAGCAAAGATAAAAGCAGCACTTAGTGTGAGAGCATAAATCGGTGATGCAAACTGTGTTGACAAAGTGATCTGTCAACTGAGATAATTAATTAGGGCGTGCCGCGTGATGTCAGTCAATGCTTTTAAAGGGGCACCAATTGCGTTTCTCTCATCTAGCCCAATTCCCTTTAACAGCAAGCCTCCCTTTAACATAATGCATTTCGAATATCAAAAGTAAATTAGTCGATGACATTTGCTAAGCTTATGGAAATGTGTCTCCCAATAATTGCGGTTAAACTTTACTGTAAAATTAAGTTATTAAAAATGTCTCTCTCCGTAGATTTCATGGCAAAATCTGACCAGTCATCTCTCACATTCCTATTTAAAGTTAGCTGATACAGCTGAAAATATACTTGTTGGTCATACCACAATAACTTGATTTTGGGAATAACATTGTAACAACAACAACAAAAGCTCAAATTATCTAAATACTTTTGACATAGCACAATTTCTTAGTACAGGGTGAACTAAAAGTTAAAAAGGATTTTTTTTCAAAGGTTGCAAATAATAGAAATTCCTTTTGCAGTACATTCATATATATTATCATCTACGTGAATAAAGTTATGACAAAATCAACTTCGCGAACAATCTCCTGATGAATGAAAAAAAAACGTGTGTCCAAATCTAACTACAAATGTAATTTCGATAAATTTACAGCCCAAATCAATGTATTACGCTACTTACTTCATATAGAAAATAAAACGTAAAGTGAGATTCAAGATGTCTAAATTTAATATCATGGCCATAATCAATATACTCTTTAACAACTAATACCTTCAATGAGTATTTGGCTCATATTTCTTTAAGAGTTTTAAGTATAAAATGATTATTGTTAAAAATTTTATTCACCCAGTAAACATACGATGGCAACACTGTTTAGTAACATTGTCTTTTTCGATATTGTTCTTAAATTATTCGTACACATATCGAAAAACAAATTTCATATTAGACTATAACCTAGTATCGTTCAGAGATATAAAATTCTATAAATTAATTTAAACATAGTAGATAAATAAATATAAAATTGGTCACTTTGGGTTTGCAAAACTTTAGGATAACATACTATTTTATTTTCGTGTCACACCAGCCAAATGCTGAGATTGTACCAATCAAAATAGCCCCTGGCCTCTCTTCCAACATCCTCTTTCAACCCTTATTTCCGCCAGAGACAGAGTTCCCTATATGACATCTTTTGAAAACCTAAATATGCCATCTCAGGATAATTTTCTATCCTATAGAATAGGTAACTCTTGATAAATTAAACAAATAATAAAGTTGAAACCTTTCTCATGTATATCACTATTAATATTAAAAATTAACACAATTTTTGCTATCTTTAGATCCACTCAACCTCAACCCTCAACGTGAGGAATTTTATGAAAGTCGGAATATGTTTCAAGCTGAAGTTCTTTTCAGGCTGTTGCTATATTGTATTTTCAAATTGAAAATTGAAATTAGCTCCGTTGAGATGATGAATGAATTTGATATCCTATTAAATACATGTCTAGATTCCGAATATCCTTAGGTGATTCCTGAAAGTATAAACATCGTTAGACTGCACAACTGCCAGGAGAATGAGACAAATTCCTAATGCATTAAAATTAAGTAATTTAGGCTGTGGAAAACTTCCATTTCGAAATTCATTTTTTTTTAAAATTCAGAATGTACTAAATAAAAATGTTGACAATTGGACTGGTACTAACCGCATAAAGTGTGTTTTCTCCAGTATATCCTTACGCTTGACTATGCAAAACTAAGTTAAATGATAAATTAACATATTGTAACGGGCGGTTGCTTGAATATAGAAGTTTATATTTACCGATTAATCTATGAATTGAATTTTATTAATGGTCTTTAGGCATCTAAGACTCAGGCCGGAATAGGGGAGGGGAAAGGATGTGGGAAGGTATCGACTAGGGCCTAAGGTGAAAGTACCATCCCGGCCTGATGTGACAGGAACCTGAAGAAAACTCGTTCAAGATCGCCGGCCGCTGGGATTGAACCCACGAGCTATCGAATGCTAAGCCAGACTAATAATATGATTATTTCTTTCAGGGGATGATACTGATACTAATTTTTCTTTTTAAAAAGAAATGCATTAGGATGTTTTCTATAACCATTTCAACTAGCCAAGATATAATTAACTTGGTTGCTTGATCTGTTTCAAAGATTGTAATTTTTAATACTTATATCTTTTATATGTGAATGGTTAAAAAATGATATGCCTTTAAATTTATCACCATCGATTGATTTATAGTGCCCTTTTTTTATTTGGGAAACACGCATGTGAAAATTTGTGTTTCCAGATGCTTACGAAAAATGTTTAACTTGCGGACATTTATCATGGGACATTCAACTAAAAAAAATTTCTTGTTTTAAAATCTGGTTGAAAATTTTAGTCCTCTGCATGAAATGCCGAAGTCGTAATCAAACTGTTCAAAATGGTACCCAAATGTGATTGTCGAAAAAAAAAAGATCTCGGTTTCAGGGTGCTGTTACTATCGAGGGGGTGAATGACAGAGTTGAATTCTTATACACTATTACATATCAAAGTATAATAATGGTATTAAAATATGAAGGCTGATATATAGTTCCTTTATTTTCATCGATTCTTATTAATGATAAAAAATAGTATTTTTTAGAATATTGGAGGCCCAATATCTCTGGTGGGGTAACAGATAAACGTCTACATTTTTCACGTGCTGTGTACTTATAGAAGAAAAAAATACGGTAGAAATTTCAGCGTTGATATTTGAGTTTGAGCGGGGTTATAGATTTTCAAAATGGCACTGAATAATACTCGTGCGCGCTTTGGTAAATATGTTGTATAAGTACCTCAGTCGCAAACAACTGAGATTTTTGCAGGTGATTGATTTCCTCAATCACACTAGATAAGTGCTAGGATAGTATCTACAAACTAAGCCCTGGGCCGACTTCCTTCCAACATGATTTATCTTGTTATATATCCCGGCCTCAGTCCAAATTGACTAGAAGCTATAAATAAATTCAAATTTCATTCAATAATTTTAACAAAATTCATATGAGGTTATATATCAGCATTTCGGATGGTCAATAACTTAAATAAATCGATGAGAACTACTAAGATAGTCAAGTTAAAAGTGTGACAACTAAAGTACACACATCTTAGTGCCTTCCTGTTACTTGAATTTATGTCCTTTAGGCATCTAAGGCTCAGGCCGGGATACGGGACGGGAAAGGATTTGGGAAGGTGTCGGTCAGAACCTATGTTGAATGTGCCATCCCGGCAATTGCCTGGTGTGACTGAGGAAAACCCTGGACAAATCTAACGTAGGATGGCCGGCCTCGGGTATCGAACCAACGATCTCCCGAATGCTATGGTAACGCTTTACCACTGAGCTACGGAGGCTCGGTTTGTACCTTTATCCTCTTTTATTTCATTGTTTGGCAAACTTTGTTTTGAACTACTATGCGATTAAATCAGAGGAAAGCATTCAATCCTCACATATATGCAGGGTATTTCAAAATGTCTCGTCTTAAATTTAGTGGTGAATCATGGCACCAGTTTAAAGACAATACATCATAATCAGGAACTATTATATATCTCAGAAAATAGTGGTGGAGGACACATCGGCATAGGAAATTGCAATCATGGTTGTACCAACTGAGGGAATCCCAAATAGTCGGATTTGTCAATTTAAAAGTTTCACACTAAAATAATAAAAAAACTTTCGTAAGCTTTACTTTGTATAGGCCATGGCCTAATGCCTCTGTCCACATGAATACCTCGGTCTTCTTTCATGTCATGAAATTGACATTGTTGCAACAGGCAAACATACTAATCCTTTCTAAACTGTTTTCTTTGATCCTAAACTTTGCTGAAATGTGTATATTGGGTAGAAAACTTGAATATTATTTGCTAAATTATCGAGTCTTGCGTCATGACGTGTCGAGATTTGACGTCATTTCTAACGGTATACTGCTCCATATTTAGATTGCTGTAGTTTCTTTGTTACGTACGTATGTTTTGAATTTGTTTCAAAGAAAGCTTTGATTTTTTTACTTGTTTTCGTGTCTGGAATTCATCTTTAAGTGTTTATCCATCATATCTGAGAAACCTTCTTTATCACAAATTAGGTTGCAAAGCATAGGATTTTGATAACTTGTTCTAGTGTCTGAGATCTCCAAAATCACGATTTCACTGTTTGTTGCAATATTTACCAAAAATGTTTTCTCAGATCATGTCGTTATGTAAGGATATAAAGGGAAAAGCTACAATTGTCGTAAAAGAACAGAAAAAGGGGAAAATTGTTACGGACCAGACACAATCAGACACAGGTGTTGTCTGGAAAGAAACTGAAACTAACAGATACAATCATATTTGCTATTTTCCCTTTTCTTACCTGTTTCCATATATATATTTCTGTGAAAATGGATAAAGCTGACTTGAATATAGATCACAACAAAATGTGAAGACCAACAAGCAGAATAAGACATATTAACACATGTTCCCCTCTATTAATGTTGTTTTTCGTATGGATTTTACAACAACAAAGTGCTTGTGACATTAACGATATCAAAGTAATAATTTGAAGAAAGAATGTGGAACGATAGCATCCAATAATTTATTCTGTATAAACCGGTGAAATCTGAATCATATATTTGAATTTAGCTATAATTTTATTTATTTTCTGTAAGATATGTCTTGTTATTCCTCGTGGAAGAAAAATTCATGAAAAATTGATAGATGAACTAAGTGAATTTGAAAGGAAACTATATATATATATATATATATAGGGTCAAATTTTATTTCTCTTTATCTCAAATGTTTGCTACAAAAGTTTTGAAACAATTAAACAATATTTAGTGGTCGCTCAACGCATCCATAAATTTACAACCACTAAAATGTGAAAATTCACATATAAATACTATGAAATTAGAAAAACATTCTTTAGTAATATTTATGTTTTACGAATGTATATTTTTCAAGTATTTAAGTTTGTGAAAGTATATTCAATACAAAAAACAAAAATTCTTTATCTGATAATGGATTTACTTGGGGTGAGGAAATTTTTTTCTGTGCTGGTCTACAACTTGGAGAAGAAATTGGGACTGATCTTCCTGATTGGTCAGTTTTCCACCGAAATTTTGAATCAATGCAATTTCTCGTTCTGCCAGATCATTTACAACATGCAGAGCTTTCACACGCTCTCAAGCCTGAAGGAAACTACCATTCGTTTCCCATGTTTCAGGGTTTTCTAATAAAAAATCCGTGGAGATCTTCAATGCTTCAAACAGCTTTCTGGTGTTCCTGGAAACGAAGTCACTTAAGGCTTTATCCTTCGTGGTCTCCTCATATCTTTAGCGCACGCGTTCCTCTCCTTCACTTCCATCCCTAAATAAAGCTGTAACCATGTCCTTCTTCACTGCTTCGGGGACTTCAGGATCAAAAAAACTGAAACCGAAAAGTGGTTCGCTCAAATACCACAGATGCCATGAGAAACCGTGCATTGCTGCTTCTGCAAATTTTACATTATTATTCTTGTAGGAATGAATGCGTCTTGAGAGATTCTGGTCATTCCTTGGAGCTGAAAGCGCAAGAGGAGAGGAATACCATGCCTTCAAATACACTGCGACGACAAATATGTTGAAGTCGCGAAGCCCGTTCAGCTCACGGGACGTAAGGTGAAACTGTAACGGGAAAAGATATATCTTCAGGCAATAAATCAATTTCGCCATCCATCGTGCACGATGGTAGGCTTAACGTTGAATATGTTACTTCCTGGAAGAACTTCGCCAAGAAATATGAGAGTAAGTTGTAAAAGTTCTCTGTAATCATCTCTCGGTTGAGAGTATGTCAGTTGCTGCTTGAAGAAAGATATAAGTTCATACTTTACTGGGGTCAAGACCTCTGCGACAACTTCGTCCTGGATTCCAGTGTCAAACTTCAGCTTGTTAATCGAGTTCCATGCCTCAGAGAACCGTTGAAAGAGTTTTATGTGTGGACCCATTGAAGCACCGAAACCCATGTCGAACACTCTCGCCACAATTAGTTCCATTATGTGTTGTCTGCAAGGGACTCTGATCAGATCGTTCTGCATTTCTGTTCTAGCAGGGTACAAGCTCCATTTGGTGACCCCGTATTAGATGCTTTTGTGTCAAAGCATATGAAATGCACACGTGCTGTTAAGTTCCAATCCTCCAACAATTTAAAAACAGCTTCCGACTGGGAGGCACCACTTCCATTTGGAGTAGCAGGCACTCCTAATAGTTTCGTGTCACCATTCTTAGAAACGAGAACAGAGATGCGATTAACTGATTCCTTAGAAGTGAGAGCATGTAACAACTTCTCATCCCAATGTGCTGTAAGTGGACCACCAGATGAAAAAGACGAACAAATTTCACTAGCGATTTATTTGCGGTTCCTTCTGCGTGCTCTTCTAATAGATTCCCTCTTAACACAGATTTCTCGTGAGCTGTGGCCCAAAGCTTCCGCTGCAGCAGTTAGAACGTGAGTGGCATTTCTGTCGCTGATTTTTGCACGATCCAGTGCTGAAGACAGCTCTGGTGTAATGATGTTGGCTGGTCGACACAACTTGGCTTCTTTGTAACCGACAGCCTTCGGGAAGTACCACCCCTGCCATCGTTCCTAGTCTGCCTTTCTCCCTCTGCGCCAGTAAAACTTCGCGATCTTCGGGTATTTTAATAAGTTGAAAAGCTTCTGCATGAGCCAGATCGAAAAGATCATCAAGAGCGTCCACAATCACATTTTCTTTGGTTTTTTGCGTTTCAGTTCTTCGTGTACAATTTTTTCTTCAGTTTTTGCCACTCGTTATGTAAACCTTTCAGTTTTTCAATAACGTGATAATCCTGCTTTGTGGGTATTCAAGCCTTTTCCAAAAACGGGAGAATTTCAGTGGTTGTTAAGTGTGCGCTTTCCTGATTTGTTATTTTTTCTTCGGAATGCAACTGAAGAAATCTTGCAAGTACTTGCCGCTTGGAAGGCAGTTATAGACGATACTGTACTTGCTTTTACATGTTGGACTGTTGGTAATATTTGCTAGGTAACAGGTTTCGATCTGTTTCGTACGCATTTTCCGTCGATTCTCTACAAAATTTATTCCTAGAAAATAATCTCATCTAAGAGAGAGCGCCCCTCAGCGAGTTCTCCTTGGAAAGAACAGAAATATAGTGACCAGGGTCTTAATATAATTACTTTCCCAGAGTATATTCACGATCCCTAAAGTGTATTTCACATTATATATTGTTTTCAAATGTCAAATAATTGTAATAAATGCTAGGTTTGAGAAGAAAATCTCAGTTAAAATGAGAAAGTCAAATGACATCACAAGCGCCCAATGTAATATACTCGTCACGCACCCTATATATGAAACTTCTAAACATATCATCACCAAACTTTTCAATACGTCGTGAATACTTCCGGAGGTTATATACTGTAAGTGTGAAAATTGTACCGCAAAGAGAAAAAGTTGGGCTGATCCA
>JAGDQP010027312.1:12231-25115 GCA_022664845.1 Lepisma saccharinum
CGATGGCCTACCGTCACAGACCGCTCGGCCGGCTAGTTTTGACAGTGCTTTAAACTTTTACCGGAGTTCGAAACAAAACATGGAGCACGGCAGTTCGAATAAGAGTACCAAACATCAGAATTGGAACTAAGATGAAGAAAATTCGTATTGGATTTTGAAGAAATGATCGAACATCAGAGTTTGAATGCAAAGACAGAGATCATCGATTGCAGAAATCACCGAGACCAGAAACCAATGATTTTCCTTTCCTTGAAAGTCCTAATTTGCCCATTTCTTGCCTTTTCCTCTTGTCCCAGGACACCACGCAACATGTATTATTGTTTCACGATAGATTTATTCACATCTCTTTCACCCCTCACAAATATCTACAAATTTCTAAATATAAAATTTCCTCCCAGAAACATCGTCATTATAACCTGGCTAGCGTACATGAGCCTCTCTAGTTTTGACCTTACACCTCCCTGACATGAAAATTTGGGATAAATCACTGTCACAAAGGGCCTGATTCATATAGGTCGCTGCAGTATAAGCATCGTTTTTTTAAAATCATCTTTTAACATTCAAAAGTTCAGAAAACTGTACTTTTTTTTACCTCAAAGCAATGAATCATGCAGTTTATAATAACATACTCTTAACAGCTTAATGTTAATAGGGTTGCTACTGTCTTTTGTGAAAAGTCTAACTAAATTCTAGCAGAAATGTATATTTCGTTCTCTGTACAATAAATATGTTGCTACTATATTTATTAACTAACTTACATCACTAAACAATATCTTTCCAGTAAACAAAGCGAGACAATATACATTAACGTCCTCCGTATAAAGATCTTATGCATGGTAATAGAATGGGATACATAGCTTAAACGGTTGCTTCCGTTAGTGGTAACAGAATTCAGATTTTTTGGTTATCATTCGAGTTCTCTCACACTCCTTCACAGCACCAAGGATACAGCACTGACCCGGTAATTGTAGGATCCGGGATCCTTTCCCAGTAACAACAGCGAAGAATTTTCTTTGTATTTTCATAAAAAGTGTCACATAATCTATTCTTGTATTTGTAACACCACTACTGGTTTGTAAAGAGTTGGTTTAGTCTATTTTAGGATGTTATTATTTTCTACCATACTTATATTAAAATGTCAAATATCTGCATTAAAATGAAATAAGTAGCAAATAAATTTCAACTACAAACATATTTTGCTTGATATTTTAACGATTTACTGAACATAAAGCCAGGAAGAAAGTAAAAAAATCCATTTTCTAAATATTCAGTTAAAGAGTGCCATACAAAACAAAACCTTGAAGCAACATTCACTAATAACGTACTTTCTACACTAAATATGAACTGCACTGCCTTCTTTTTTTTACATTAAATCTTAAGCCCTAACCTGTTGAATCACGGTGGCAATTAAATTTCTTTTTAACAAGACATTCATTGCTAAGCTGTGTTAAAACCAATAGTTTTACTTTGTTAACGAAGACAGTGTACTACGCCACTCAATTACCAGCTTCGCTGTCCTACATCGCCATTACCATAAACTTGGCAAAACTTGCACACGCCCAACGAAAACAAGAATCGAATTTTATTTCAGAGCTTTAGGCAACTTTAGCTCAGGTAAAAAGAACAAAAACAGCAAAGAGTGTAAGGAACTTGAAAACAAATGCACATTCATGCACGTTTTGCCTATTAACAGTAGGAGTTTCATGTATTAATGTCATTTATTTCTGAAATGTTCAATTTAATTTCGTTTGGATCTTTAAGTCAATTTAGCCATTTTGGGGCATTTGATTAAGAAATGACTGAGACGTAAATATATGTTACAATTATGATAGTAGCAAGAAAGGAAGAAAATAGATTAAAAACTAAGAATCCGAGTCCTATTCATAATATATCCTGTCAATTACAGACTTTCTTTTATATCTAACTTTTTTAAATATCTACCGAAAAAACTGACAAAAATTTAGTGTATACTCTGTGTATTAGCTGAAGACATGTAGATCGTTCCATACGTTCTTTGTGCATCATGCGCTGTTGGTGACACTTGAAACCGTTGACTAAAATCTGGCAATAGGCAACGCATCTACAAGAAATGAATGACTGTTGCTGCCCGTGTCATATACAACACAGCATCTTCGGGTTAATTATGGAATTAATTATTTATCCGGAATACAAGATTTTACCTTCTTCCAAGTGAAAATTTCCTCCTATTGTATCAAATAATTAGTCTACTAATAATGATTGTATCAGTTATATTAATGCCATAGTTGTTAGGTTTATATTACTATTTCTGAACACTTTCGAAATAATCATTTTGTTCAGTTTATTCGTGCACCATTTGTCTTTCAATCAGTTGATTTCAAATTTTCTAGCGATCATCTAGCTTGTTTCCTTCTCTTTCTTTCCATTTCAGAGGTCATGAAATATTTTCATTTATTTATACTTCTGCATTCCTAATTATCAAATATTTATTGAATATACATTGTTATTTACATAACGACATTCGGTATTAATATTGCTGGAAATGTTTTCTTGTGTGTGTGTTATATTCTAAAAAAATAGCAAAATTAGTTAAAGCTAGAAGGTACAGCCGAGACGTCCCGGGTTCTAACACTTCTCAAGCCAACATAATTGGTTTCCGCTGATTAATGGCATTCGTGTTCTTCCTTATTAGCTCAGAACTAATAACTACCCTAGCTGTTCTGCATTTTTTTACTTTTTTACTTTCTATTCGTTTTTTTTAAATAATGCAGTATGAAATACACATACAGAGTGTCCCCGAAATAATGGTACAAACTTCGGGAGGTGATAATTTACATCAAAAGAAGAAGAAAAAACTTTGAAAGGAATTCAAAATTATGCATAGTTCCGGAGTTACAGATGCTTCAAATAATGGAGGAATCGTTACAAATGACGTCATACCTCGACACATGTAAGAGAAAGTGAAGTGCAAGTGACCTGCACGAGTGAAGTGAAATACTATTTCTCTAACAATCGGATAGGCAAATTACGTTAGAAAAAGGAATAATAAAGAACGGATGTACATGTACATGGAGAACAGGAAATAAATTATCTGAAAGACGAGGAGGAACAGAGAGAGAGCCAAAGAACAACAATTAAGAAAACGGATTGCGTCACTGCTGTGCAGAAGACTCCCTATGAACCACAAGAGGCGAGAAGTTCTCCAATAACTTGTATCTGTATTTTCTATTGTATTACGTATTATGTAGTTTGTATGTTATAATGATGCAAACTCCGAAATGTGATTATTACATGAAACCAAGAAAAAAGTTCCTTTGAATAAATTTCGGAATCTGATTAGCTTCGAGCTACAGGTGCATCGTCACAAATGAGCAATATCTCAACAAGTAATGGCGTAAACGGTGTTGGTTTAGCAAATCACGCTTGAAGTAGTATCCAAAACATCTATTTAAGTAACGTTTATGATTGGCGAATGCACCTTAGAGGGGATTTCTATGCTTGCCCTATTAAATCATTTAAGTCTTTAACAATGAAATTTTTAGACTGCGAAACCTGTGTATGTGGCACTCCCTCAATCAAATACATTGCTTAAATAGGTGTATTGGGTATTGGGTACTACCTGGAGTGTGATTTGCTAAACCAACACCGCTTACGCCATTACTTGTTGAGATATTGCTAATTTCTGATGATGCACCTGTAGCTCGAAGCTAATCAGATTCCGAAATTTATTCAAAGGAGCTAATCACATTTCGGAGTTTGCATCATTATAACATAAAAATTACATAATACGTAATACAATAGAAAATACAATACAAGTTATTGGAGAACTTTTCGCCTCTTGTGGTTCACAGGGAGTCTTCTGCACAGCAGTGACGCAATCCGTTCTCTTAATTCTTGTTCTTTGTCTCTCCCTGTTCTTCCTCGTCTTTCAGATAATTTCTTTCCCGTTTTCGATGTACATGTACATCCGTTGTTTATTATTCCTTTTTCTAACGTAATTTGCCTATCCGATTGTTAGAGAGTTAATAGTATTTCACTTCACTCGTGCAGGTCACTTACACTTCACTTTCTTTTACATATTGCGCACCTTCCTTTGTTTGTTTTAGCACTTTTACTCTTTATTTTAAACTCACTTTTTGTCTTCATTTCCCATTCGTGATGGGCGTCAGTCAGGACCTAATTTGGAAGTCTATAACAGTATTTGACTACGTATTATTCGAGAAGCTTAGTAATACTGTATTTGCAGAGTACAGGGGAACTTGATAAGTAAAAAAAAATTACAAATTTTCGGCCTTTTTTGGCATTTAATAGTTTACTTGGTGTAGTTGTAGATGGTTTCACTGAACTGGACAACAACTTGGCAAGTCCAGAGATATTTCAATATTTTAAAAATGTATACAGGGGAGAATCTTACAAGTCCATACAAAACGGGAATAGTGTGACAAGTTCAAGGGATCTTATGGAAAATTTATCGTGGCTTTGAGGTTTGACTAGTATAGCTATAATAGTAATAACAGTCAATTGTTGTTGCTGTCACAGTCATCTTTGTGATTAATTTAGTTGTTTTTAGTTTGAACTTGGAATGAGTTTCGAAAGAATTTCCACCTACTTATGTCTAAATATGAACATAGAGCAGACCGATTGTTCAAGAAGAAAATAATGCTTTCGAAGAAGCTTACCAAAAAGAGAAGTTTGGTCGTATTAATGACGCCACGAAACGTTTAAGACTGCAATCACATGAAACAGGGCAACAGTTGAAATGGATGATGATGAGATATTATATACAAACGCGAGGGTGGGTCCTGACCCGAAAGTCCCTGGCCAAAGTGAGCCCATGGTAGTTTACTATCCCTTTCATCGGATTAAGATGACATCCTAAGAACGGGACCTACATTTTAAGGTGGGTTCCGAATCACTTGTGTCCCCAAGGCATCGAATCCGGTACCTCTATAAGGCAGCGAGTGTTACCACTCACTCACGGGTACCACTCATGTAAGTTGAGACCTCAAGTAATGACAAGTGTTAGTAATTTAATAGCAGAAGACTTTAAATCACGCAATACGTCATTCATTTGTCAGCTTCTTCATCTGTAAAATTTGTTTCCCCCTGTACTCTTCATTTGTCTTTACTTGGGAAACCAACGACTCCATAGTGCGCAATATGAAATGTTGCAAAGTTGGAGGAGCCAAAAAAGATTGGTGTCTCTAAAAACAGAAATTGCTTCTGAAAAAACTTAGTTCTTATCTAGCACATTTTCTCCTTACAATACATACGAAGTCAATTGATCCGTTCAGAGTTTCTTCTTCTCACTTACTTGGCTTGGACGAAGATGGTTGTGCGCGTTGTTAGAATCACTCTTGGGACTGAGGGCTCGATTTCCGAATGAAATGAGAGAGGTTAGTGGTTAAGAGGAAGAGAGTGAAGACATGGCAAAGGGCGAATCTTTAACTGTTGTTGCATGTAGATTTGCCAGTCACGTTCTTAGTTTCTCGCTTTTAGAAGAAGAACTTGGTTCCCAGAAACTTCTCTGGTATTTCCACAGGGACTTCGTTAGGCGATAGTCGCTCTCACAGAATAAGAGAAACACTGAGATCACTACTCGTGCTGGCGAGTTCCGGCTGTTTTTTAAAGAGTAAACATTGTAAGAAATGAAATTGCATTATTCAGTCATTGTACAGAAATCTGTTGTCTCTTGTGTCTTCGTGTTGCAGTAAAGTACTGGTATCAGGGATAATGTTTCATCTCTAATATTAATTTATTATATGGTGTGAAGTGATATTCCGTTATTGTTGTTGATTCTTGAAGCGGATAGAGAGGGAATATAGTTTTTACTGTGACTAAAGTGAAAGATTCGATTGCAAGAATGTCCTAGTAGCAAAACCAATACCTTAATAATGAACTACGTCTCTTTGACTCCATTGCTGATATATCCTTAAGACGATCCATATTTAATAATAATAATAATATTTAGACTATTATTAAACCAAAACTGCTTTCGAACGTTACGTGTATACATTCAATAATTACAAACTAGAATGGCAATTTCCAAAACTAGATCCTTGCAGCCCACATTCTTCTTTCTTACCCTATCCCGCCGTAAGACAAAGCGCCAAAAAATAAAAAATAAAAAAAAAATATAAATGTAATAAATAGAAAAAGTCAAAATAGCGGTAGTGTCCAATCAGAACGTTAATAAATTAGTGATCTAGAATGTATATGCGAGAGAATAATTGTAAAATTTAAGCCAACCAATTATCCTCTACTTTGTTGCTTAGTTTTCGTCTTTGAATTTAAATACATTTTAAGGTCTTTAACCATTTGAGGCTCAGGTCGGGATAAAGTTGGGGAGAGGATTGTATGTACCATATTTTGTATGTACCATCCCAGCATTTGCCTGGTGTGGCCGAGTAAAAAATCCTCAATGAGGATTGTCGGCAGCTGGGGTTCATCCCAGGACCTCCCGAATGCTAGCCAATGCTCTACTAATGAGCCACGGTCGCTCGGTTTTTCGTATTTGAATTTAATTCGCAATATTTATTAACTGAATTCATTCAACTAATGTATCACAATTATGGTTATTGTAACTGCTTTGGACAACTAAAAATAAATGGTTAAATAGTGAACAGGATATTTATTTGGTTGGATAAAATCGAAAGTGTTCCCACCCACATCAAATTCGCGTTTTAATAATTCCCCACGATCAATATTCGGAAAAATATAACCACCTATCTTAAGGTCATTAATTAAGGGTTACCTTAGTCCTCATTTACCTGGACGTGCCTTTCTTTCATTAACGAAATGGGTGTCCCAGGAGACTTCTAAAAGTTAAATTCTCTGGTTTCTCCAAATAAAAACAGCCAAAGCAAATGTAAACAGAGTTCGTTTGTGCTTACTACGTAGATGTTACGTTTTCTTGGCTTAGTTTGCTATTCCAGAACACAATGGTATCCTTTAAAGGATGTACACCTCTGGACAGAGTCAGTAGGCTAAGAGAAAACGAGCTGACTTGATACTCTGGTAAGAGTACCTATTTTGATTCTTCAACCTAATTTTTAACATGTCATGTGATGGCTTATATTTACGTTTGAAGAGAGTTCCAAAACCACGAATTAAAAACAATCAGCACAAAACTGCGATGTAATACAAACGAACAGATGTGTGAAAGATCATTTTAGGGCTTGAAATTCTAAAAGTAACTTGTTGGAAGAAAAGAAGTTTAATTACTAATAAAAATTACCTTCATTTAATAAAGCAATTAAGTACACATAAATAAGACATCGGCCTTATCCATACTTACTTACTTACTCTATGGCTTACGGAACTCACAAGTTCATCGTAGCAGTAACAAACGATCGCCATAGGATTCTATCCTGAGTAAGATCAAGAAAGTTTTAATCACAAACACCTGCTTCTCGAAGATCCCTTCTAATATTATCCTTGGAACGTCGTCTCAATGTTCCCGATGGTCTCTTTCCATCCGGCTTTTCAACCAAGATGGAATATAGTCTTCCTTTTTCTCCCATTCGAGCTACATGGCCTGCCCATCTTAGTTGTCGTGGTGACATTATTCCTACAACATCGGGTGAGTCCGTGAAGTTCTTCATTATGCAGTCTCCTCCATTCTCCAGTCATCTCGTCCCATTTCGGCCCGTATACCTTTCTCAAGACCTTATTTTCAAACACTCGTAATTTATGTTCATGTGCAAGGGTCGTACTCCAACTTTCGCAACCGTAAAGTATTAACGGGAGAATAACTGTTCTGTATATTTTTAGTTTCAGCTTTCTTGACATTAATCGCGAGGTTAAAAGTCTTTGGACTGAGTAGAAATATGCGTTACCCGATACTAAACGACTTTTTATTTCTTCCCTTACCTCGGTGTTGCTTGTTACATATATATTTCTATTCCTAAGTATTTAAATTTGTTTACTTTATGTTCTCATTTTCAATTGTTATGTATCTATTTCAATTATTACTTGTGTTTCGGCCTGTTATCATATATTTTGTTTTCACTCCGTTTATCTGTAGACCTATCTCATCACAAGCTGTTACTTTGTACACGAATAGTTGATTGAAGTCATTCAACGTTAGTTCCTTTCACTGCTCTTTTATTTTATAATCGCATATTCTAAAGCAAAGTTAAACAGTAGTGGTGACAAGGTATCACCTTCTTTCATTCCGTTGCGAATCTTGAATATAACTGACATATTACTACTTATCCGTACTCTGCTTATGGGGTAGCTGGGACACATCCTCACTAGTTGAACAAGTTTCTTCGGAATTCCAAATCGTAACAGAATACGTAAAAAAAAATCCTTTTGATAGAACTATAAGCTTTCTTAAAATCAATGAATATGCTGTGAACAGTTTCATTGTACACTTCGCATCAAAAAACTTGTGACAGCGAACGCCGTGCAGCTAGGCAACCCAAATGGCACCTTCTTATCCCATAATCGTGTCTGGTAAACAGACCCCTCTTTCTTCTTCCTTCGCCACACCCATAGTAAAATCAGCAAACATCATGAACACGTTATTTCGGTAGTTCTTTTTTTGTTTCTATTTTTTTTCAACCTAGACATGTATTAGTATCGAATTTTATCGATAAAATGAAAGAATAAAAGCGAGACGAAATAATATACGTAAGTTGACGGAGGGAGAAATTTAAACACACAATGAAAAATTGAAACCGATGGGTGCCTTCAGGCAAAGGCAGAGAAATTAGAGAGAGAGAGGGGGGAAGGGAGAAAAGAAGTAGAAGAAGGTGGAGTACAGATAAAAATATGGAATTTAAATGTAGTAAAAAAGAACCTAACATTATAAAGTGCAGTGCTCACAAATCTAACAGCAAGATAGAAGGGACATTTGGATTTTATGTTTTTCAGGGCTATTTGAATATATAAAGGGCACTTGAAAATTCATTTAGACCCTTTCAATACTGCGACCAAAGTTGATGGTCAGATTAAATACTCATGATTTCCAGTGGAGACACATTTAGGATAATGTCGAAAGTGTAACACACATGATTTGTTTGTGTGTGGTTCGGCTGCAAATTCGGTGGGACTCTTTGAACGTATTGGTTCGGAATAACTATAATCCTAAATTCCGCCAGGAGTTTCAGATTGGCGTGTGTAAAGTCAAAATTGGGAGGGTGTAGGTAGCTTTACAATGTTTCTGTCAACTTTTGACCGTGAAAATAAAGTAAAAGTTGGGGATATTCTCAAGGATTTGGGGCTGACCCCCCTCCCAGTTGCCGGGGTTCTGGCGGAATCACTGATTGTAACAAACCATGTAGATACCGTGGGCCATATCTTAAATTCCAGACTAGTAATGTAAATTGATCATACAAAGATCATGAATGGATAATAATTTTTTCTGCTTAATTTCTATCAGAAAGAGCCAAGATTATAATTCCAAACTGTATCAAAATGAAAAGTTCCAAATGTTCAAAAGCGATATTCGCATGTTCCTATAGGCATACCAGACATTACATGTTGCACATTTCAAAACAGAAAAAGGGAACACATAATATTATGTTGATAAATAAAATTATAGGATGGAAACGAATTTTTTTGCCAAACTAAAATAAAAATAATTCTTCTCTTGAAATAGCTAAAAAAAGGGGACTATTTTCTACAAATATCTTAATATGTATCTGTTCCGAACATGCCACCCTAGATTCCACCTATTGTGAATATAACGCTTTAGTAATTACAACATTAATGAACTAGTGTTTATAACAATTCGCACACATGGAATAAACCCGGCAGAGCTGAAACGGGCCCCGACTGTCGGGGGATGCTGGTCAGGTTTTGGACTGTCATCAGTTATAAGATTCGAACGCATTCTGACGCGGTGATTCGATGTGTGATTTGATAACCTGGAAGATGATGGACAGATTTTAATTGTTTCATTGCGTTTGAACAGTGTTTATTTCAAGGGTGACCAGAATCGGAGATGTTACCCCGAGAAAACGAAAAATACGACGTCAAAATTCTCAGTTAAACAGATTTTCCAGACCGGGTCAATCGGGTTACCGGGTCACTCATGTTTGGGTCAGTCCCTATCACCGGGTCATCGAAAGTAAACCGGATTTGGCTGTGGAATACGCACAAACAGAGAGAGAGTGTGTAAATTAGAAGAAGAAATAAACATGACTATAGAGAAGGAGAGGTAAAAGAAGAGAAAGAAGCAGCGAAGACACGATAACAATAAATCAAGAATGAGAGGAAGAGAGAAAGTTGAATGAAAAATATGCAAACTACATTATCATTACGTTAAACAGCACACACACCTGTTTACTCGGATTCTGACCAGTGATACTTCTTTAAGTTCTCCACAGTCCCGAGATGAATCTTTGTTTGAATACTTCAGTGTATGCGAAACAGAAACTGACTGATGGGGAATCGAACACATGTTTTCAAAGTAGAAGTCCAGCACGATAGGGATACTCCACAAACGATTTTACTCAAGACGTGCTTAACAAATGCTATAGTGTTTGTTTCTACGAATAATAACATGAAAATGGATACTTCATATCAATGTCGTGTTCTTAGCTGACTGACCTGAGACTTAATTTGGACTTTTCCAACCAACATTCGTAAATCATCTCTCTCTATATAATGACTCGTGCTTCATTCCACAGTTGTAAATATTATCCATTTTTTATGAGAAGTGATGATTAGATTCTTCAAGACCGCTTTGTAAAAAAACGTGGCTTGAACAGGATTCGAACCTATGTTGGTTTGTTTTAGTACATCAAATTCCGGCGCTTTTTCTCTAGTCCATTTTGCCACCTAGATACAAAAGCCATGAATTACTAAGTTCATGTTTGGAAATAGCCAACTTTGTTCTGTAAGTTCTTTAAACCAAAATGCACGCGAAAAGTTCTTAATTCAATCACTTATAGACAAATTAGTGCCCACTAATATCCAAAATAAAAAAAGTCCATAAAAAATGAAATAAACAATAACAGCTGATGCAGTTTTTATGCGTCGTGGAAGTTCAAAGTAACGCTTATAGGAATAAGTATTATTATTTGCAGTGAAACGTCCGATAACTGACAGTTGTATATTCCCTGTGGAACAACAGTGAATATTATGGAAGTAAACTCTGCTTTGTTTTTCTCTGAAAATGTATTTCCCAGAGCAAAAGTCAAAAGTTCTATGATACGAATATTTACGTGTTTTTTTAACTACTTCGTTTCTCATTCTATGCATGTGTTTAAAATGACTCCCTTGCAAGAAGGATATTCCAGGATTGTTACATTTTAATTCCTAATATTCCGGGAGTATTCCTAGGTAATTAGAAACATGCCGGAGCTTGTCCCGGGATTAGAATACTTGGTATCGTGAAAACATACACGGAAAATTTTTAATATATTCCCATAGAATAAAAATAACCTTGAATATTAGAGAAAGAAGCACGTTACACTGCAAAATCTTGTTTGTTAACGCCACAAGGATAAAAAATATAGTAGAAAGTTAAAATGTAAATATTACAAAAATCCTGAAATCTTCGGAAGGCGGCCATTGACATAACATGTATAATGTATTGAAAATATTCAGGCATGAATAATGCTGGTATATAATGAGAATATATCTCCCTTTCTATTGTGTAGAACCTATATTTATTGTGTACTGTCTGGGAGTATTTATTCAGTTACTTAACTCTAATGTAATGGCCAAACATGTGCTGTGGGGTCGAATGTCCCTCGCATATGTAAGGGACAATTTCCCTCGGCGTAAAGAAACCCAAAAAAAGTATTTCGGGAACATAATATTTAGTGTCTTTTCTGTTTTGTGCATTTACCTTATATTTATGGGCCAGACACTCACCTATGCCTAAGCCGTGATATGTTTAAGGGACTACAAGAGACAGGTTCAAGCTATGAGTGTCTATCAATGAGCTTTTTTGTTAAAAAAAAGAAAATGATGCTTGTTCCCGTAATACTTTTCTTTCGTGACTATATCATCTTCTTGGACATTGAATGTAGGAGTCAGAACCTATATTGAAATATTCGTTGTTTCGAAAATCCCGTCCTGTGGTTATAATATTAGGAGGCGAAAACATACACTTCACAATACACACACGACATATTTATTCCTAATTTTCAACCTCCTCTGTCAGTTAAATGAAATGTTTACAGAACTACTTTGTAAATAGATGTTAATTTTTTGTGTTAATTTAAACTATGCAAATGTTTGAATCAATCGTAATAAGATACAATTGGGGAGTTGTTGTGAATAACAGACAGTGGCGATCACAGTTGTGAGCTTCGGCTTTCCTCTCCCAACATGTCTGGTCAGCGTTGGAGCATTAGACAACTTTTCCCTTCGGGAGAGACCTCATCCTCATCGATACAATATCTGAATACAATCATATTCAGAAAAAGAGGCAAACCACAAGTGTGTAAGCAAACACGCAATAAGAATAAGCTGAAAGTTGGATAACAACAGATTGCTGGCGTGGTTATTAGCGTGATTAGCTATGTGCACTTTCCACACTGAGTATCATAGGATCGCTTTCCACCTACGCCAGCGTTTCTCAACCTTTTTCATCCTGCAACTAAAAACATGACATTTCAAAACATGACCGTTGATATGTTGTATTTGATAATAAACATCCTAATTACATTATTTAGAACTATTCAACAAATTACATTATTTTAGTAGACCCTAATTATAAAAACAATAAGCAAAATAAAATATCGTCTTCGAAATTTATTAGTTTTAACCTACAACCCCTAGCTAAATTAATTTTTTCAACTCTTGCGATCCCCTTACACACAACTCATGACCCCTCTGGGGGTCGCGACCTCCACGTTGAGAAACCCTGACCTACGCAAATATAATTTTCTTTCAAAATCGTAAAATATTTTATTCATTTGATTAGATGCATTTGGGGGAAT
>JAGDQP010027313.1:0-18771 GCA_022664845.1 Lepisma saccharinum
TAAACTCAATTTTCTTTTTAAAATTAATCGGTATATGTGAAGAGTTCTTTGAAAAATTGCGGGATAAACATATGTTTCGCATTGCAATAAAAGAAACAATGAATAGAAGCAGCTAGCAACATTGCAAGTCCTAGTTGAGTAAACCATCTTCAGGCAGGCATTGAGTTTCCTCTCTGCATTACGAAATAAGCATGGCAGTACTTACGAATAAAATTTCTGTTTTTCCGGAATGAAATTTACATATGATTTGCATTAATGAAGCCTGCGGTGTGACCCTCCACCCATCGAAGAGTCTGACACATCCACACTTTGAATTGTGGATCTTCCCATCCCTTCCTTTCTGTGGATGAGAATGGCTTTAGATGATAAGCAGTGCTGCAAACTTCCTTCGATGGTATACTCATCATAAATAAGCTAATGGATAGAAGCTATAATAATAGATGTTATTGGTTACTTAATGCGGCAAAATGTATTGAGTTTGAACATTTACAATTCCATTGTCTAAAATTCCTTGTTATGATCACTTTCTTCTCACCTTGTTATGTTATGTCTTCTCACCTTTTCCTCCTTAAATTTGCATATACGTTCTTATTCTTAGGTTGAATTTTCTTTATTAATATAGCTTTATTTTCCTCGAAGTTTAATTTGACTATTATTGTACTGAACAACAAAGAGAATTCTTCTCTTACTTCTGTGTGCATTCATTACATGTATTGTTAACTAAATATTGCTGCATGCTGATTCCAAATGTGAAGTAAAAATGTTATTTAACACGTCGGGATTTCAAGTTATGTATAGTGCACGAAATAAGTTTTGACAATGAGATAATGGCTATTTAAACCTTTCATAACTTTATGCCAACGATTCTAAGGTATCGTATTGTGCCATTTAGGGGGTATGAAACCCTACAATGCACGAAAGTTTTATTGCAGTCGGTCGAAATATTCAAAAGAAATTCTCAAAATTTATTTTCATTAAATTGTATAGACTTTCTCGACCTCTATCATTGCCTTGCGTTCTTTGGCTGCATTGTTTTCGCGAGGCATGATCAATCTTTGCCTTGTGAGACAACTTTCATTCATTTGGGTATGGCGTGGTCAGTACTACGACTGGTCCAACATAATTTCTAATTTTTAATTTGAAACCCGTTCATTCGATTTAATAAAGGGCGTTTGTTTTCTTTCAAGTAATAAATTCGTTGTTGTACAGTGCAGTCAACTGAAACTCATTTGTAATTTTCTTGTGAAAAGCCAAATTGTAATCTCGGCAGGTACAATTCATGCAGAGATGAAGATCGTATGTGCTGTGTGTTCGATGTACTGAAGATTTCGTTAAATAAGTGTTAATCAGAAGTGTGTGAATATTTATAGAGTAAATGTGTGTGTACAATGAATGATATGTTTCGGTGTAGAATTTTTTGTGTCACATGTTCACATATATATTGTGTGGTATCAACATATTAATTAATAAGATACATATAGTATTGTACCAGAATGATGAGTATTCTTCCAAGAGGAAAATGTTAACTACAAGTTCCGTGGGCAAGGTAAACTAACCTTGATTTACCATTGGCTTTTATTGAATGGATATTACGGTAACGGTACCAGTTGTTTGAAGTGGATTCCGAACTGGCGTGTGTCCACCGAGGATCGAGTCAGGGATATTTTCATAACAAGGCGACATTGGTAAGCAGTTATTCAGCAATTATGGACTACAATAAAACATATAATTTAACAATTGACATTATGTCTTCCCTTAGGTGTTATAAACGGGGTTTTTATGAGGATTTTCACCTGGGATGGTTACTACAAAATTTTAATATGTCGCATAATTTGTACATAGTATTAATGAAACGTGTTTTAAAGGAGAGAGGAAGTTTCAGAAAGAAATAGAAGTGAAAATAGCAAGGTGTCATGAATGAGATGTTTCTTTGTGAACAATTAACGTATTGTATTGCCGTATTTATTGTACGGAATATGAGTGGCGATGTTATAATAATAATTATAATAACATCGCTACGGAAATCAACTTGAAAATGTCGGTGCATTAAGGAACATAGAAAATTCCGCAAAGTAAAACAGGCGCAGTGAGTTCAACTCCATCATGAGCTCCTCGAGGTAACTATTCCAGTTGTGTAGACCGTGCCCATGGAATCGAAGTCAGTGCTTCAGTTTCAAAATACTCGATTGAGAAGATAGGGAAATAAAGGAACGTTTCATTTGAAACTCTACCAAAGTTAACAAAGGAAATGTTCGTAGCTAATGCAACTATTTTAAATAAATTTTGAGATTGGTATTCAACATTCAAGGCGTACTTTCAAGGACATAAAATTAATTTTGACTCTTAGTTTTTAAACTAAAACTCCTTCAAAGCTGTGCTTCTGAAAATTTAACTTTCTTGTTTTAATAGCTACTTCAACGTTCACGTTTTATTATTTAGTAGGTATCCAGTGAAAGTAAATGAGCGTACTTTTAAATCTACGTTTTTCTTCTAAGTAATAGGTAATTCCCATTAAATTAACCAACAGATTTGTCTGCATTGATTTACGAAAGCTTTCTGCCAATGTAGTCCATTTTCTGTTTTAGGAAGTCTGACAATCAATTTTACATTGTAAAAGTACAAAGTTTGAAGTGAAAGATTAACCTAATGGAAATTGCTTTATTTGCTTTTTCATATGATTGTTTATTTATTATCTCCTCTGATTCCCTTCACACTTGAACTCACTCACACTGTTTACAGTACATGGTCAGGAAAAGCATAACAATAATTATCTATCTAGAATAAGTAAAAAAAATAAACTGTTCATTGTGTTTAGTAGTTTCAGCATAATCGCAAGAAGTAACCTGAGCAAGATTTTGTTGTGCAGAATATCTTATTTTTTCGTTCCTTTCTCGCTGTTCTTATGTTTCATATTTTAGTAGCAACTCAGAATTCCTTATCTAGAAGAAAAAGTAGCACTAAAGTTTTCAATAGGATTAAAGTTTTCTTCTGAAATTTTAATGTGAACGCTAAAGTTGAAAGTTAATTAATTCATAATGTTTAGACAAATTTGAACGTTTCAACCTGACACATCTAATTACAGCTCCATTTATCAAAGACAAACAACGAGAATGAGATTTTAAGCAAACATCTTATTTCTGTTATCTTCCCCCCCTTTTTTTTAAAAAAAAAAGGTCTATAAAAAAAAGGTCTACTTAACATAATTTTGTTATATCTGAAATAGTGGTCTGTGATGGTGAAATACACGTATCTCATAATTTTTAGACTCGATGACTTGTCGTTTTGCGGGGAGGCACATCTATGGCTCGAAGGTCCGTGGGCAAGATAAACCAATGGTGGCATATCATTTTCTTGAAGCAGATCAAGTTGATGTCCCAGGGACGTGACCTACAGTTTACAGTGGATTCATACTGTTATACTTTCTAGAAATGTTTTATAGACAAAATGTGAACCTCACTCGAGAGAGAGAGGACAATAAAATACAATATATTTAAGAACTTCTTTCAATTAATGTTTAGCTCTTGTTAATCTTTGTTTGAAACTGTAAGAAGAATTTGAAGATCTTTCCAAAGTATAACTTTTAGGCATAACGTTGTGTAGAATTTATTGCCTAAACTGATCCTATTTATGAAGTAGCTAACTGCACGATCAGTGATGTGATTTAGGATTAAATAAGAAATTACTACACGATATTATCTTGAAAGTTACGTCAAGGTGATCATATATTGTTGATGACCTGATGTTCCAGTAAATTCCTAGCGCTTTGTTGTGAAATGTCAGAATCTTGTTTTGTTGTAAATTCCAATACTTTATGTCATAGTAAAGTGCCAAAAAAATTAAATCGGTATACCTTCTTGATTTACTACACTTTTGTCGATTGTTTTTGAAAGTGCGGTTACAGATAAAACATAAAATTCATTAGTTGGAAACTCTGTTAAGAAATTCCACTGTTCTTTTTCAGTTCGTGAATTCTGTTCTACCACATTGAGAGACTAAAACGATCATAAACCGGGGCGTGGTACGAAATTAACATGGCAAATTGCAGCTGCCGTGTGGAAATCGTTCGTGTGGCTCTCATGTAGGACGATATGCGGCACCACCAAACGTATTCGACCACCCTCATCCCTCTTTCCTCACTCATTTTTTAAAACTCTATCTCTCTTTTCCTCTTAACACATTTTTTTATTTCTTCTTTTTCTATGACACGCAGGGGTAGAAGCTCAGAGAGTCGCGTCGCAATTTACTACCTACCAGGACATTCATTTCCCGTTACGTCGAAGCTTTATGAGCAGATTGTTGCATAACTTATTTTAGATGTCTTTTTTTTTTATATTTTCACATATTTTCCTCGTATTGAAAAACAAGGAGAAAATATCTCAACATTTAAATTTATCTTTAATATGTGCACTTTGTAGATTTTTAGTGCAATCTAGGTTTAGTAGAAGAGCTCGTGGTAATATATTATGCTTTCTTGTGACATTTATTGTTGGAAGTTAATTGTCGAAAGCTGCACTGAGATGAGCCCATAGGTAAAACTAACGGGCATGTGAAATACACGCATATAATCATATTTGAATTTAAAATTAAAATTAGTAACCACGTGTTGGTGCGCTTTGTATATCCATTTTTAGTTAGAAAAAAAAAAATTGAAAATCCTTAATTCAGATCTTGATTGTTGTAACGTATGTTAAATTTTGTTCCCTCTTCAACAATGTTATAAAGTGTGTGTTACGTATAAATTAGTCAGAGTCGTTCATTCCGTTCGGCTCTCAATCATCGTCACTCCCCTGATGGGAGTTCAGCCTCATCTATGCGATACAATCTCTTCCCTTATCCTGAGAATTCAATCTGGTTCTTACCTTCGAGAATCGAGATTGGAATGGAAAAATTGATCCTTGTTTTGTGAGGTTCTCAGTTATTGTCACCCTTCGTATGAAAGTTCGACTGTATCCTCACTTATCCTCCTCTCCTAGGCGAAAACTTGATATCATCCTCATTCTTACAACAGAGATTCGATCTCGATCTCAAAACAAACTGATTCTCGCGTTGCTGTGGACTGCCCTCGGTACAGCAATCTTTGCGAGAACTTTTGAAAAATGGCTTTCATTTAAATAGTAAGATATGCATAATTATGTATCTCTATTTTGAAACTTCTTTATTGCTGTACTTAGTAACGAGCGGGTCTTGAAAGTATTAGAACACTTATTCTCTTAAAAAGATACTTTTAATCGCATTTAGAGTTAGTAGTTTCGCAAAATACATAGGGAAAATAGGCCCAAAAATGTTACAAAAATACCCTGATAGTGTGTCTAAAAAAAAAAAAAATGTTAATTAAACCATAAAATACGTCATAGTTGTGGATATATAATTCTCTATTGCTTAGATCTCGTCAGAAAAAAATGAATTTGAGTACCGACCAGGATCAAGGAAGACAATTTCCTGCTTCATAACTTGATATTAATTTCAATAAAATTGTAGGTTTGAGAAAATTTTCGTCATCATTCTTGAATTTTAGACTTAAAATATTATAACTGATTTATTTCATGCTATAGTTGGTGGACATCTGTTGGTAAGCATCTCTTTCCGAGTGATGTGCTTGCTGTGGTCTAGCATTGCGGTTGCGGTCACCATTAATGGTTTAAGCATCCAATAGCCTGTGGTCCAGACTATACAGTATATTTTCCAACTGTGGCAGCAAACGAAGTTCGTGAGTCAGAATTTCAATGGATCACAAGATACGTGAAATCAGGCCACAAATGTGCAATTAAAATTGTACTCTGCCAATTTTAATGCCGAATGCAGAAGACAATCCTATTTTAAATCCTTTTTAAACGTAATCGTACGATAAAAGAAAGTAAGAAAATAAACTTTGTTGTGCACACTTCCGTTCATATGAAATTGTTTCTTGCGTTGCTTACAACAAATTTGGCGACACCTTTGAAATTAGCATGCATTTTATTATTTTAACTATAGTGTAGTAAATGAAACCTTACTGCATTGTAAGAAACTGCACTAGAAAATAACATAGGTTTATTCAACAGCTTTTTCTATTTTTACCGGAACGGCATATAAGCACAGATTTATTTCTTGCTAGTCCTGACTGAATACAATGCACAGATATAAATCCAAAGCTTTACTCGTTGTAATTATGTAAAAGTAATTTTTAATCAAGGGGTTCCGGATTCGATTGCCTCTGTGGTATGGAATCCACTTTAAATTATAGGTAGATCCCACTCTTAGAATGTAATCTTTATTCTATGGAAGGTAATGGCAAACCGCCAACGGCTCATCTTGTCCATGGATATTCGGGCCATAAAGTCATTGCTTTAGAGTCATGACTCCTGAGGAAAGAATTCGTAATAGTGTTAGGAAGGAAAAAGCTTTAACAATTAGATAAAATGATACCTCGAACTTAATCTAATAAAAGTAAGTTCTTAGCTAATATAGCGAACAGCTTGATAGGGATCGATACTTAATGTGAACTTTGGCTTATTCTGGTCAAAATGTGTTCAAAACAAATGTTTAAAGTGTATTAACAGAATGGGGAAAAACTAAGATTATATTACATAGTGGTTGGTAAGCCGGAGGGAAAGAGACCGTTGGGATGACCGAGACGACATTGGGAGTGTTAGAAGGGATCTTCGAGAAGTAGGTGCTTGTGATGAAAACTGGCTTGATCTTGCTCAGGATAAAATCCTGTGGAGAACGTTTGTTACTGCGATGATGAACTTGCGAGTTCCGTAAGCCATAGAGTAAGTACGCCATAGAGTATTGGAATTTTAACATGCCACTATTTAGTCTCTTAGGTTGTTCTCATGAAGATTAGATTAACATTGGTGCTATATTTCGAAGCAGACAATCTTCTGAACCATTTTTTTTTTCTTTTCTTTTAAGTTTGCCCATGTTCATTTTCTGACGTAATCCTATTGTTTAACTTTCATTGGTGTCACTTCACCATAGAGTCGCCCACAAAAAGGTTCTTAAGTTTTACCGCAGTGCTTTCTTGGTAGCTTTTTGCAGTAGTAGAAACCGCTGACAATTGAAACGAGGTGGAAATCCTTTCTGTTTCTTTGGGGGTCTTAAAACAGTTAGCAATTAGCCTGAGCACTAAATGGGACATTGCAATTCAACAAAGGAATTTTCTTCTCTTGCTGCCTCTCTGGTTCGTTTCATATCAGTGATAGCAGAAGACGCCGCGTGTGTTGTTTTCTAGAGGTTGCGAGGAATGCGAGTGTTCTTTTTTTTTTTCAGAGTCCTTATTTCTTTCTTTAGTTTCTTTCTTTTCTTCGTTCATTCCATGATTGTATGGAGGGAGCCCGTCTTAATACGTTTTTCCTTTCTCTCCTGGAGCCAACCGTATTAATTCAGCTCCTTACATGACGGCAAATTAAGCTCGTCGCGTGGTTCCTGCTTCGCGGCCAAATTAGGTCCTAAATCAATTTGCAGCTCCGATTGGTAGTCTAAGATTGTGTGCCATTAGCCCTAACACTTCGAATAGGAGAAATCGTGACGTTTTCTCTTGCGAAGAAGAGAAATAGAAGGAAAGGAGAGGGCAAAAGCAAGAAGGAGGGGGAGGAGAGTTCTTGTAGCAAAGAAGCAGTTAACAAAATAATCTGAGATTGAAAGCTGCAGGTGAAAAAGAGCGACGGACGAATTGTATGTTGTGCAACACAAACAGAACGTGCAACCTTATCTGAATTAACTGCTATTGGAGAGATTCAGATCGGTAAATCAAAGGAATGTTTATGATTTTTTATTTGTATTTTCTTACTGAGTCACCATTATCAAATATTGTATTACGTGCATGCAGGGATGTAGTTAGACATTCCTTTCGGAACGGCCCAGAGGTTTGAGGCTCCAGAGTGGACCATGTTTCTTGGTAACCGGGAGACCTGAATTCGCTTGCCAGTAAGCCCTGGGTTTGTCAGATGTTCTGTATTTTCCGGGACAGTCCCGGCAGTTTTGTTGCCCAGACGCACTTCCTCCCGTAGTTTGAATACAGAAAAAGTGATTTGAATAGTTTGTAAAAGTGATTTGATAATTTAGAACCCCCAACAGAAAATTAGGAACATTGAAAGGAGAGAAGGTTTGCACTGAAAAGGGAAATGCTAGGCATTTGATATAGACTTTGTTTTCACTTCGCCTGGAATCAGGACATGGCTGAATTCGTAATGATTGGAAGTTCCAATTATTTATATCAATTTACAGTGACCGAGAAATGTCCCATTGTTGCCTTCTTCCGTATTTTACTTATTTAACTGTGTACCGTATTCGTAATGCACAAAATCTATCAACATATAAGTCCAGTGATCCATTCTTTTAATAGTTTTTAGCATACAAACGCACAGAAGGATTTTAGAGTTCCATTCTAAATTGTGTGCTTGTTTGATGTTTGATATTATAGTCCATGGTTATGTAATACCTACACAATAGGTTGATCGAAAGAACTTGAGAGGCGGGGCGAGAGGGTGGAGAAAACAGTAAAATCCGTTGCGATAAAATACTGCTCATATAGATTTGCTGATTGAGATAGGAAAAACAAAATCTTCCTTACCGAGCGACCATAGAGCAGGTCGAGTGTTGACTTAGCAATCGAAAGGAAATGATCCGGTGGCCCAAGCGAAGTGAAGTTCTTACACATCAACATCAGGCAAATGCCAGAATGGTGCCTTGAACAGCCTATTTCTTTCTAACATGCTCTCCCCGACTACACCCTATCCCGGAGAAGCCATAACTAAGTACATTAACAAAATTCTCATGAGTTTAACCATTTGTGGGGTTTCAACCTAGAATTAAGCTATTTTTCATCTTTATGAGTGTTATTTTTCTCTTCTGCTTTCACACAACAAATCGATTTAGTTATTTACTAGGAACCATGGTACTATTGTAGATCTAATAGTAAAATCTTGAATATTGCTTACATCCGGCAGGAGCTAGCTAAGTGAAAGCTCAAGTTGCTTTATTATTATTATTATTATTAATAATAATAATGTTTTTTGTATGTTAGTACCAAGCAGAGATATACCTATAAAATATTTGCTCAGTGAAAGCGTGGCTTAGCTAAATTATGGGATGAACCTGGGTTCGATTCTCGTAACATGTTATTTGGCATTTAAACAAACAAAATATCGGGCAGTTTCTTGAAGATCTATATTTTTCTAACTGTCTTTTCCAAGGACACAGGAAAATGTGTAATTTAACAACGTGTAACTGTAAGGTTTCTGAGAATTAAATAAGATTTACTTAACACCGGAAGATCTTTATATTTCCCCTAAAATATTTTCTTCGTAGTCTTTTATTGCTGTTCAGTCTTATTATAACTTCGGAATTTTTCTGTCTTTTGTTTTGTTTAAACTTGATATTTCGCAGTGCACAATACAGGACAGTAATATATTTATAGTGCATAAAGAAAACCAAAAAAGAGGAACAGTTGCAGATGTCAGAGGTGACGTTCTGGTTTCTAGAAGGATAAGAAGTCATTTCACAAAGTTCCCATCTCTTTCACCTCAATAAGGTAATTTTCTTCTTTTGCCCTGGATTTGGAGGCAGACATATGTCTCTACGTCGAGATTTATAGGAGTTCCTTGACAGAATCAAATTAATAGGAAGTCTGAGACCAGTTCTCGATTTTGCTGGTAATTTACTTCCATGTGGTTCGAGACTGCGCAGTACTGTAACAGCCCTCCTCTCTCTCTCTCTCTCTCTCTTTTCCTCGTTTTCTCAATGTAGGCACGCTCACACAAAAACTTCCATCCAGAAAATTGAAATATTCTGAATTTTATCCTAAATGTTGCCGTCTACTATATTTTATTTAGTAATATTTTGTTCTTTATGTAAAGTAGTACAGTATCAAAGTTTCGATAGTACTTCAGTTTTATTTATTTTAGTTCTTCGAAGCACACAACTTGATTACCGCGTACCACATCGTAACTTCTGTATTCCATGGATTCACTTACTTGTGCTAATGAGAAATCAGGGAAAATAGTAATCACTAATTTCATTATTTAGTTAATTTTGGACCCGTTTATTGGAATATGCGTTCCGGCACAAGTCACTTCAGCAAACATATCCCCTCTTACACTGTGTATTTTCTTTCTCAAGCTTTACGTGACTTCTTTAGGTCATAATTCATCAATACATGACTATAGAAAACATACTGAGTGCACAGTTCTTATGCAATAGATTTTGTTCCGATGTGTACCGCGTATATATAGCTGTATGCCTGTCTTGCAAGTGTGAAGACCAATTGGTTATAAGACAGGGACAATTTACTAGCCGTAAAATGTTAAACTACATGTTGCATAATTTAGCTGTTTAAAATAAAACTGAATTAGATCGTATAATTGAGGAGTTCTGTGGAAAAACTGCTTAGCTCGGAAAACGCAGTTCTAAGAAAAACTGGTCGAAAGATTTACATGTGATTTTACCAGACTTCCTGTGCCTGTAGACGTTTTGACATAATATAAAAAAATGTTGCTAGTATCCCTAGGAAAGCATTGCATGAATCACAGGGAAGCTATATTAATCCCTGATGTTAATATAATAAAATAATTAATCACAGAAATTAAGCCGTAGAATCATAGAAGGAATTTCTGGACGGCGTATTTGCACCAAACTTGGAACGAATGTTTTTGAACATTCCAGAAAAACGAGTGTCAGGGTTTCCAGATCTCCGAGTACATGTAGTTGTCAGTGTTACCACCTTATGATAAATTATAATATCGCAATGGCTTCTATACTGTTTAACGGATTTGCACCAAACTTCGCAATCTTATTCTTCTACGACGGTAGGGAACAATACCCCTCCATATACTCCAGTTGTCAGTTTGCCAAACTTAATTGCAAATTGAGTTTTCAAAGTTTCTGCAAGACTTCTATACTGTTTCACGTATCCCCACCACACTGACACGAATACCCTTCGACACCGTAGGAAGGCAACTAGGTGACGGTCCCCACCCAGTAAAACATCTCCAAGAAGTAAATGTTGCCAGCCAATTAAATTGAAGTTCTGCAAAAGGTTTCCACACCGTTCAAAGTATCTACGCACCTGTAGATTACTAGCAATTCGACGGAAGAATTATTTATGCGGCAACGTTTGTTTGTTTCATCCTCTTGCAGTCTGCTGCTACTTGTTTGCACTATCTTTTCATAAAATTCACTACCAGGGTGTTTGTGTGTTTATTTGTTTGAACGCTATACAATTCTACACCGCTTGACGGATTCGAACGAAATTTGGTACATATATTCCTTAGGGCTAGAAGGATTAACTACCGCGTTAAAAAGATTGACCCCCCCCCGAAAGGGGGGACGGACAGGGGTGTCATTTCAATCAATTAATAGGCCATGATTGTCAGATATATCTCTACAGGCTGAGCAACCCACACAACAGTGCAGTTTGCCGGGTTGACTACCTTCAAGTGGGCAAATATGAAAACCCTTCCTTTCAATTCGTTAGCAACGGATATCCTAGTTTTTCGTTTCGACATCTCGCAGAGGGGAGAAGGGGACGAAAAACCTAGACTCTGCACGAACGGTCAGCCAAATCAGCTAAAAGTGTATATGTTGGAGGTCTAATACAGCCAGTAGGCCACGAAACGGAAAAACGACTTAACCTTGGTTAAGCCGTTCTTCCACAGAACCTCTCAATTATATGTGACTAGGAGCGTGTTATCTGATACTTTTTGAATAGTTAATAAAAGAGGTTCCGTTCTAGCACTATTGTCAAATGAGAAAGCAACAGTTGTATTATTATTTTTTTAAAACAATATTTGTGTCAAAGAATTAAAGGGAGTTTATGTAGAAATAATAGTTTTAGTGGTCAGTATTTGAGTCTGAATTTTTCTTCATTTGACTGTGAAAAGTTGTGCATTATCATTGAGCTACATCATTACTTGTTTAATCCTTTGTATTTAATTATTGAACGTTGTACAATGCGAGGAGATACCGTAGTCTTTGAATGTGATAATTTAAACGTATCTTGATTTCATGAAAATGTATTTCTAGCTATATTTGCAAGTAATCACTTACTTGAAAGTCACTGACTGGCAGTATATGACTTGAAGCTACTTAATAACACAAGAAAAAAAAAGCTCATAAGCCATTCAACGTCAAGAGCTGGTAGATTCTCCATAATCTTAAATAATTAGTCATTCCTTTTGCTGTGTTGTACTCACTCAGACATGACATGTCAAGTATAGGGGAATCAAGTCATTTTGCTGACTAGAAAGTGAGATATATTCATCTGCAGAGTGGATGGTTTAGCTTTGAATGTTTAATCGTTCGGCTGAGGATTAGAGTCAGTTTCAAAGAAGAGGTAGGCGATGGAATGCCTTTAGCAATCTGGTTTTGTAATCTTGAGTTAGGGTGGAAAGGATACCGAAGGGCCAGACAGAAGCTTTACATTACGTTAACAAGAAAGCGTTTAATTTTAATAAAGCGAAGTCTATGACTTCTCTTTCACTCTGTTTCCTGGTGCCACTTACCATAATTTCATGGGAGTTGCTTTTGCAGACGAATCTAACGAGATAATTTATATCTCCGGTGCAGATTCACAAAATGAAGAAATGGAAACTTCTTAAAAGTTAATAATACACCAATTATTATTATTATTATTGCACGTATCTAAATCATTGTAAACTACGGAACGCCACTAGGAAGACATGATGTGTAGAATCCTGCTACCAGCCATACTGACTAAGATTTTTCAGAATTTCCCTTCGGTTTCGCGAGGCGAGTGGCCATATGGTACCTACCTAGGTAGACAAAGCGAAGACTTTTCTCCATTCCTGCCTCAGGAACAATGCTCGTTGAGGAACGTCATCCCCAGATGTGTGGCGGGCTTAGGCCAGAGCTGTCTGTGCAACTCAGAAACGAAAATGATGAAAAAATTATCTGAATCATAATGTTGAATCCTGTTGATACGTATCACGCTTTGAGGAATACATGTTGAAGAGGGAAGATTCAAATACTTCACGTGTTTATTTCTACGGAATTTTTGTCTATTGAATCTGTTATCTGCGTAAACTTAGTTTCGTATTGTGTTCAGGCGTTTCAACAATGGCCCAGCTATAGAGTTCATTATGATGTTAACATTCAGTTAAATAGTTATTCTGTGAGCTGAGATGTCAATCAGTTTAAAGCCAATCAGCGTGGGTGTTCTAGTATTTCTGTTGCCTTTTTTGATTCAATGTTGGGAGAATCTGCACGGTAGATTCAATCACATCTTGGATCATGTTTTGACATCATGAAACAATTAGGAATACAAAGTTGAATCGGGTCCTCAGAGTGGTATCCTAGCGTGTTATCAAATACGGCAAAGGCTGTGATAATAAGGAAGGTGAAAAAGGATATGAAAAATAACGTATATAAAACTGAGGTGGAATCAGAAATGAGGAAGAGGCCCGTAAGCCGTACCGTGAGTGCTGTAGAGGGCAGCATGAATCGAGTAGCTCGGTGAAAACCGTTCGTCAGCGAGGTAAGCCAGTATGACAAACTGGAAACTGCTGGATAGCACGCCGACAAGAACGAGGCGTGGTGGTGTCTCGTAATTTTGACCGAAGTGCAACTTGTATGGTTCGGACGGAATTTCATTTGTATGAGGAATGTAAAATGCTGAACAGCCACTGTGTGTGAATACCATGGCAGAAAAGTGAGGACGCGGAGTACCTATCGGCAAATATCATCGACAATTTAATGCTCACAGAAGATATGAACAAATGTTAGTTTTTACACATACTTAAGGACAGTTTTCGAAGCAAGTGCCGAAACTCTGGTGCTTTGTGGATATTTAATGTTTTATTATGACCACGATCCTGAACACACCACTCACTTAGCTGCTTTTTACTGTCCAAAGGTGGTTCATTCCTCCTCTTCTCACACTTCTGACATATATCCTATAGAAGATCTTCCCTCTCCTCGGTCTTCCGATATGGATCCTACATAGTATGTGGAAGAAATTGAAGCCAGAAATAAGAAAAATGCGCGTTCATTTTAAGGAGCACCTGGAGGAGATAAAAAGTGAAGAAGTGGCCAAAATGTTACCTGAATACAAGAGATATTTCGCACCAAACATGTCCGACAAACTAAAATGTTAACAATGAAAGATAGGCACACGTGATGTCAAATTTCCTTTTCTTTGATGTGCTTTAAATTTCTTTTCCAAGTGTTCGAATAAATTTGCTGAACTGAAGTGAATACATATGGAGTTTTATACTCAATTTTTTTGTTTTGTCTACATTGCCTTTATTATACTTGCATAAAAGTAAACTGTTCTATTATGTAGCTTGACTTGCATTAGCAGATATTCATAGGCTTACCATCTGCTAGCGCGAATATTTCCATTTCGAAATTGCGATGGTAGCTAAGGGTAACTCACAGAGCAAAGAAAGTAACATGTCACTTCAAATCTGTACTGAATCAGCTACTTACAATATTATTAATGGCCGAGCGTGATTGGTCCAACGGCAGCGTTCTCTTCTCGTAATAGAGAAGTCCCAGTCCAAACCCTCTGGAATGGGCAACGTAACTGAGGCTTTCTCGACTCAAGGAATAAAGTTCAGAACCCATTTCTTCTAGCGTATGTAGCCTTTACTTACAATAAAGGTCATAAATCTATAATTTCATTGTCAAGAATGGTTATGTTTCTTACATCTTAATCAACTTCTTCCACTACCAAGAAACAGTGGGTATAGTTAGAAATTAACTTGCATGTAGTGTCTTCGTCACTCGGGAATTAACCTTATATTTCATACATCAGAGAAAGTATTCTTGAAAGCTCTCGTGTTTGAATGTTTAGGGATATGTAGATTATCTTTTAAATTTCTGTTTACTATGAAGCCCGGATGATATTCAGAGGGCAGCTTGTGTTTTCCAGCCAGTAAAACAGTCAGAGCTTCGGTCTGTTCACGGAGCTTGTGTTTAAACAATTAGTTGTTGGCTGAACTACGTCCAACTGTTCCCTGCAGACAGCGCCCTCCTTCCACGAGAGGATGCATTAATTGAATTTTGTGGGGCAAACGAGAAGAGAGACCCGCTCAGAGATATCTTCATTCCTTTCAAGAAGCCAGTGCTGCATGATTGTTCACTTTTAGTTTATATCTACGTAGAAGGGCTGCAAGAGGAGAGCTTGGAACAAGAATAAAAGCCCCTTTTTTTTATCCATTCAGTTTCTTTCTTTTGTGTGTGACAAAATGAAGAATCAAGGACATTTTTGTTAAAAAAGTTGGCAATCTTATACAGGATGTTTTGAAAACTAACAGTCATAAATACAATGCCAAATGGTATATACTTTATATCTAATGTGAACAATGGTAAAAACACACACGTGTAGTGTTGGGAAGAGGGGAATATGGAGAAAATTACAAGGCAAATATTTTACACATGATAAGTTGTCTTATCACGCCTCATAGAAAACAAGCGGTTATATTCAAGTCCATAGATTCTACTGATGCTAAAACTTTTACTGAGCAATGATCATTGCAAAGCTGATTTCATACTGCCAATTTTTATATTTAGTACTGTTTTATTGGGAGCCATAACTTGTAGTGGGGAGTTTCCTTGCGTCACCGTTACGTGGAATTCATTTCTGTACCGGTGGATTTGGTGAGGACCAGCACATTTTCTTGGCAAGTGAAAAGTATGGAGAAAACTTTTGGAGAATAAATCGTAAGCTGTCTTTGAAAGTACTAGCTCGGAATTCACAGATCAAAATCGAGAGTTCGCCAGTGTGACATGGAGTCGTATTAGGACGTGAATGTATTCCATCACATTCAAGATGTCGTCACTAAATAATATTTTATGGCCAGTCTTATTATGACTTGTGACTAGCGACAGGAACGGTACCTTGTGGAAACTAATTAATCGTGTGTGCAATAAAAATAATACCGAACCTGACTTACCTAACCTCCACATGCGTTTGTTCACTAATTTTATTAAATTTCCTAATGCGTTTATATCTATAAAAAGAGAGTTATTTTCATTAAGAATAAATAAATAGAAAAATTACACCAGGGTTCGATCCCGGGTTCCTTGGATTAGCTTTCCGACATGCTACTAATACGCAAAATTGGCAACTGAAAGCACATGCTTGGAAGTAATATTTACTTTTAAGGAGTAATGCGCATGCGCGAGAATGGCTTGGCCTCGGGTGCTCATCCTGTCTCTAGTCGCAAGTATCTTATGTTGAGGATCATATTTCTGGAATTCTTCTTGATTACCAGTATGGATTACCAAGACTGATGAGTAGATCCCAGAGGCGCAAGGTAGGATACCATAGTATAAGTAACATTGTAGTATTAGCTTTCATGTTTACAAGATACTACCTCATTTGACACCTAAATATGCACCAGTCATTCATTCGCTTGAGAAAAGAACCACATGAGAGTTCGTTTGCGAAAACCAGTTATCTACATTTTTTCTCGTCCAGTGTTTTCGAATAATCAATTGCGCTTTGTCGATTCTCATTTCATTATGTCAAACATCTCTAAACAATTAAAAATAGCTTCGTAATTTGCAAATACGTTTTTTTTAAATTTTAACTGCTTTCTATATTGTTCTTCTTCTCTATATGTTAACAATTGAAATCAAGGTTATTTCCAGTAGATTTCGTATATACCCCAAAATATGAATTTTATTAATATCCTAAACAAGTTTGAGGACGAAACCCGTGACTATACACACAGAAAACGAGAATAATATAAATTATCTCTGTCTAAAGTTGATGAAGTTTTAAAATGCCAACTGAAGGCATTACCAACCGTAGAGAAATAATCTAGAGATTGTCTCTTAGTACACTTCTGTCGCTTTATACCATGTCATTGCACAATCTCAATCGTCTTTGTGAGTGTTTGCTCTCCAAGCTGCTTTTCCTACAAAGAAAAGTTGCGTGTGAATTGAAGTCAGAATGTCTCTTTTTCCCTCTAGCAGTGGCTTAGGGGTTATCTAGAAACAAGGCTAGCAGCCGTCTTGTGTCTAGCTGTCTCAGCTTCAATAGCATCAAAGTGCTTCTGTCTCTTTCCTTTCTGTTATCAACTTCCACTCTGCCTGCTGTGATGCGGAAGGATTCGTCACACAGCGGGTGATTTCCGGAGTCACCTTCCATCACAGTTTCCGCAGAGGCGATAGAGTTCCTATATCTAGCTGTAGGAAAAGTGACATTTTCTCTATTTTTTTGGCTGGTCCTGGAAGAGGACGGAGTCTTTTTCTCGTTTCTTGATAGTTATTTTTGCGTAAGATATTGAATGTTGGTGTTCCGTGAAGCGTGTATCACTGACAACACGCCATACCACAGGATGAATTCTGAAGACAGATCTCATGCATAGTTGATGTTTCTCAAAGCGAGAGAACCTTGTTCGCTTCTTGTGTGAACCAAATGCTTTCCAAGAGGGAGAGAAGAGTAATAGAGAGGGGGATAAGGAGGGAGGGAGTGCTTCTACCAATTTGTTTCACACAGACAAAACTTCTGACACGCTTTCTGTTCCGATATTCGTTCTCTTTATTGTACATAATCTCTTTCTTTCAATGTTCTGTGTGCTTTAGCTCAAGTGTTAGATGCTTTACTTAGCCTTCCTTTGAGATGAATTCAGTATTTCCTTTTTTCTTGCGACAAAGTCAGACCTAAACGTCAGCAGACAATGAATGAAAAAGAAAGTAAATCCTTACTACCCTGGTCCGATACGTTCACTGCAGAATCCTCAATGGGAACATGACAACAAAGCTGAAATTTCTCTTAGCAGGGAACAAAGACTAAATTCAGGTTTATCTGGGGGAATAATGTTTACTTTGTAAATCACTTGTCTACTAGAAGTATGCATTAGAAAGATCTGAGTTGTATGTGTAGAAGAGATGTTGATGCAATACAAGTCAAAGTTCATATTACTTTTCAATTTTGAAACTTATTTTGGATATGGACTTGTAAAATAAATTCGTTCATGTTAAACACGAAACTGGCGTTGAAAACTCTGTTTTATATCTCTTTTTCTTTATCGCATTTTGCTCTTTAGTAGCGCTATTTGTACTTTTTCTGTATCTGCAATTGGACTGGCCATATTTCTCATACACAAATTCTCCAAATTTGATAGAGAACTTAAAATTTGATACGCAGCATATTTTAAACAACAAATGAGAATTAAATATTCTATAAAATGGTTGAATAAATAGGACAATTAGTCGTTCAGGAAAAAGGTACGGTTCCCCGTTTCAAAAACCAATAGAGTAAGGTGACCGATGATGGCCACCCCTAACAACTTTTCCTTACAACTTCAAAATATCTAAAGAGAAAAGAATCACGCTAGGTGGGTTTCAAACATTAATCTATCCTCTTACCATTAAAAGGAAAATAATGAACTATACTGTAGTACTTATGGAGAACAGAGGGGAAATGTGTAAGTGCTCAAAAAGACCATCATAGGAATACTATACCCATGATGGCCACACCCGTCTCCTATGATGGCCATTAAAAGAAGAATACAATTTGGTAAAAAATAGTCTAAATAAGCACATGTATGTTAGTCAACTGTGCATAATATTTATTATATGGAAAATACAATGATATTTGTAGCCGAAAAAAAAAATTGAAGCTACGTTAAGTGGGTACATAAAAAAGTTGAGTTAGCAGGTGCAAGCTGAAAAGCAGTTCTGTTAGTAGTGCATCCTAAGTGAAAACTTTCATGAAAATCCTAAGGAAAGTGCTAAATGGATGTTCCTAAATTACAGTGTAACATTAACATTCCGAGTTTCATTCTAGAATCGGGTCGAAAATCACCCCCCACTATT